>CM050944.1:56383946-56421446 GCA_027789145.1 Solanum arcanum
ATGCTAACTGACAATGCAACATTTATATATTAAGAATGTAACATTCGAAATTTGAAGCAGGATTTTTTATTTAACTGATCTAGGAAGTATAACTCCTAAAATAAGAGAATTTAAATAAAATAGGGTTGTGAGTTTTGTACAAGAAATTAAGTACAGTTTCTAAGAAAATATGTTATTTATAATGCGGATATTATAACAACTGAAATCACAACAAATTCCCAAGATTTTACAACCCTAGCTCTAAACAAGCTATGTGAGATCAAGGAACAGACTAAATTCTAGGGATCCATTGGATGAGAAGAACCTGCTTGTAAAATTCCACATACCTGGTGGTGAAATTCTCGAAGATGAAAGTCCATATGAAGTAGTTTCAAAGGCTTGGTTGTAAAATTGCATTTGGTATGAATGAGGATTGTACATGTTTTACTTGAGCACATGCTCCACACACTTGAACAGACTACATTCATTTGAAGTGAACATCACATTTTTATTTTATCATGCATTTGGGACACACTAAGCAGATTGTGTTGTAATCCTCTTACTTATTACACATTGTCTATTTTTTGAGTGTTATTGGGGCAAACTTTTCTGGTTCCCTAAATTTCACTTTTCTTTCTGTTTCCAAAAGCTACATTTCTATCCTTGTAGTTACTCACTGAGAGAAAGTTATTTTTATCAACATTCATCTATCTGGAGCATGCACTATCTAGATACCATAACTTAATAAGTCCTTCCGTTAGTTCCTACATCAATATTCAAAAGTTAGTTTGGGTACCAAGATCCACTTAGTCCATGCTTATTAGAAAAATATTGGATGAGATTTTTCTTAGCCCATTTTGAAAAAAATTTAGGTTTGGCAACTAGTTTTGTGATTCTTTCCCCACCTGGGTTTTTTTAAGAAACCTTAGAAATTTTTGATGTGTTTTTAACTTTTTAGGACATGCATTACTCTTATGTTCGGCTAGTCCACATTGAATACATAATAGTCTTTGATGGGATTACTAGTTTCAAAAAACTTTTGAATGAACCTTATTACATGTGTAGTAGAGATTTGACTCTTGGATGTTGTCGAGCATGATGGAGGATCTTGTTCATATCATGTTGTTTGTTGCTTTCATCTTAGTGATACAAAGTTCTTTATTTGAGAGATTCATTATTTTTATTCACTCAGTATAGGTCATTTTGTAGTTCTTTCAAAATATTTTGAATACATTGATCATTTTTATCTAGATTAACATTTTCTTTTCTTAGAGATGCATAGTCGTCAATCATTTGCTCCTTTTTATAGTTGATTGACTGGTATGCATCCAGAGTGTTCAATAGAGATTCTAGTTTTCTCTTAGAGTATGAATGAGGATTTCCTCTAATGTGATTAAATCTTACTTTGGAATGTTTGACATCTTCTTCATCTTTCTCAGAATCTGTTCTTGCCATCTATGCTAAATTTGTTTCTTGAGATTGATAAGTATTTCTTTTGCTTCTTCTAGAGGGATTACTGCAAGAAACTCAAACTTGTTTGTCTCTCCAATTTCTAGTAATGGCTGATTTTTGAGTCCACCATCTTCATACTCTTCCGCCTATTGATTTCCCATACATACAAAGGCCCTTTTAACTAAGAGATTAGCTTCTTGATTAGTGAGCCTCTTATTTTGGGGAATATACTTATCATTATTGATTTTTTTTCTCAAGATATTTTATATTATGCTCCAAGGCTCAAAGTGGACAAAAATTGATAAAGTAATGTATACTTTCACATTTATGACATACATGTACCTTTGGATCCTTCTCAGTTTGTTTTTGACAGTTCTTTTTTTCTGAAAAACCTGTCGTCTTCTCAAAGTTCTAAAGAATCACTTGGGCATTAGTGTGACATTCTCATCCTCGAAATCTTTAGGTGGTGTAGCTTTATGAACCATGTACTTCTCTTTCCTCTAATTTTCTTTTCCTTGTTTTTCTTAAGTTCATAAGTCAAATGGATTCCAATGATTTCATCCATAACTATCTTATCTAATTAACGTGGTTCAATGATAATTTCTACCTTTCTCTCCCAATATTCTGGACCAACACTTCAAAGTTCTCTAACAACCTTTCCATTAGGAATCATGTAACGACCTGTTTAGTCGTTTTGAGCAGCAGATTTTATTTCTGGAAAAACTAGCTGAGACGACGGACCATCATGGGCACGACGGACCGTCGAGGGGTCTCGTTCCAAAACACTTAGAATTCTGAAATTTGGGTACTAAAATCGACTCTCTGAACTTCGTGAAGGAATGGCAGGACGGACCGTCGTGGGCACGACGGACCGTCACACATCTTCCACAGAAATTAAGTCTCTAAACTTTGTGACGGACCTGCAGAACGGTCTGTCACAGCCATGACGGATCGTCACAGGTTGCGTAATCCCAGGATGGGTCGGATTTCTGTAAATATTTTAAGGGGCGTTTTGGACTATTCCTGCTTATAATTATAAAGTTAGTGGTTTAATATTAATAACTCAATTACTTGGGGGTTAGTGGACTAAATCTTGAAAAACCCTAATCTACTTTGTTAATGATGATGCCTTGGTATAAAAGAAGGCTTGATGAACGAAATTAGTGAGATTAGGGGATCGGGTGTCACGTTCCGACACCAGGATAGTAATAGAGGATCGGGTGCCACGTTCCGGTACCAGGATAGTATATGAGGATCAGAGTGTCACGTCCAACACCACGATAGTATATGGAGCGGAGTGTCACGTACCGACACGAGAGGAATAAAGATAATGAATCTTGAAATATGTTAATATACTCAATTTAATGAACCTAATTCCCAAATGAGTATGATGGGGAGGCGTGAGTCCTCATTGATGTGCTTGGTGTTGTGACCAAGAGTAATGGTAATTGTAAATGCCGCATGTTGAGTATTGTAGTTGATTTTATGATATTATCTGATATATACTGTTTTCTATTTTGAGTTGGCCGATGATATCTACTCAAGACTGTGTTTTGTAATCGACCCTACTTTTATGTTTCTTTCTTTGTTATTTGTGGAGTGGCAAAGAACGTGACCTCTGCCTTCAACTCAACCGCAACTCTAGCCAGTCTTCATTACACCGGATTTCAGGGTGAGCTAATGCTTCTAGATTGGACTGGATCTTCTTCTTCATGTCTTGATTCCTTGAAGTTCCGGCATGGACTAGCTTTTTACTTATTTAGCTTCTTAGAATACTCTTAGTTTAGTAATTTGAGGATAGATGTTCTTGTGATGACGACTTCCAGATTTTTGGGAATAATAATAGTTGTTGAGTTTTTTATAAGTTATTTAATTGGTTTTCATTAATGAGTTTAAGTCTTCCGCATTATATTCTGTTATTATATTGAAATGTTAGGGTTTATATTGGTTGGTTCGCTCACATAGTAGGATAAGTGTGGGTGCCACTCGCGGCTCGGTTTTGGGTCGTGACAAACTTGGTATCTGAGAATTAGGTTTGTTGGTCTCATCACACAACAACGAGTCTAGTAGAGTCTTAAGGAACGGTAGGGGGACGCCTTTACTTTTCTTTGAGAGGCTATAAGACTTTAGGAAAATTCCATTCTTTCATTCTTTCTTTCGTGCTATTACTTGGGTCCAATTGGTATCTAGGTGATACAAATTGGTATATGACCATCTTCACTCTATTTCGCAGATGGTTAGAACTAGAGCAACGACTGCGCCAACACCAAACCGGCAAGACAAGAAAGGCTCGAGCCAGCCACCGGGCCGTAGTCAAGAGGAGTAGTGGCAAGAGGCCGTGGAAGAGGTCGTGGGAGGACGTCCTCTAGAGGAAGAGGACAAGCACCTAGCCCATCTGGTAGTAGGGCGGTGACTCATCCACTGACTGAGGAAGTAGTAAAAGAGGGTGAGGAAGGGGAAGATGAGCAAGTGCAGAATGAGGAATTGCCACTCCAACCTACCCCAGAGATGATCAATCAGGTTCTTGCTTATCTTAGCGGGTTATCTGATCAAGGCCAGACAACTCTAGTGTTTTCTGCACCAGCACCTCAGGTTCCGGAAGTACGACAGGCCGCTGTTGAGGCTCCCTGCATGGATGCTCATTGGGAATAGGCACGTTTCCTCGTTTGACTACAGGGCCTATAATGACAAGCGATCAACATGAACTTTTCAGTAAGTTCTTGAAATTGAAACCTCCAGTCTTCAAGGGTGCTGAATCTGAGGATGCCTATGATTTTCTGGTTGACTGTCATGAGCTACTACACAATATGGGTATAGTAGAACGATTTGGTGTTGAGTTTGTGACCTATCAGTTTCAAGGGAACGCCAAAATGTGGTGGCGGTCACATGTTGAGTGTCAACCAATAGAGGCACCACCTATGACTTGGGCATCATTCTCTAGCTTGTTTATGGAGAAGTATATCCCCCGAACTTTGAGGGATAGGAAAAGAGATGAGTTCTTGAGCCTAGAGCAAGGTAGGATGTCGGTTACTGCATATGAGGCTAAGTTTCGTGCATTATCCAGGTATGCCACCCAACTTTGTTTCAGTCCACAAGAGCGGATTCGCCGTTTTGTGAAAGGGTTGAGGTCAGAGTTGCGGATTTTAGCCTTACAGGTAGCGGCTACAGCGAAATCCTTTCAAGAAGTGGTAGACTTCGTGATAGAGGTGGAAGGAGTGAAGCCAGATGACTTCACCATGGCATCGACATCTAAAAGGTTTCGTAAGGGAGGTGAGTTTAATGGTTCTTACTCCAGAGGGCAAGGTTCATTAAGAGGTATTGTACAAGACAGAGTTACAGACCTCCAATGGTAAGAGGTAGAGGTGGTCATGGAAGAGGCCGTCACTCTGGAGGACGTGGTGGTCGAGGTAATGGTGGTCACCAAAATGGCCGGGGTGATGGGCAAACTGGATCCTCTACAGCACAACATTGTAGGGGCAACGGGCAGACAGGCGATAGGGGCCATTGTTACGCTTTCCCCGGACGGTCTGAAGCGGAGACATCTGATGTGGTTATCACAGGTAATCTTTTGGTTTGTGATTGCATGGATTCTGTATTATTTGATCCTGGCTCCACATTTACATATGTATCTTCTTCATTTGCTTTTGGTCTTAATTTACCTTGTGAATTGCTTGACATGCCTATTCGTGTGTCTACTCCGGTGGGTGAGTCTGTGATAGTCGAAAAGGTGTATAGGTCTTGTCCTGTGGCTTTTGTAGGGAGCAATACTCATGTAGACTTGGTTATTTTAGAAATGGTTGACTTCGATGTAATTCTGGGTATGACTTGGCTTTCTCCAAATTTTGCAATATTTGATTGTAATGCTAAAACTGTAACGTTTGCCAAGCTTGGGACAGATCCGTTAGTATGGTAGGGCGACTACACTTCCACTCCGGTTCGTATAATCTCCTTTCTTCGTGCTAAGAGAATGGTTAGTAAAGGGTGTTTAGCTTTCTTGGCACATCTCAGGGATGAAACTACCCAAGTACCTTCAATTGAGTAGGTTTCGGTAGTCCGTGAGTTTCTGGATGTGTTCCCTGCAGATCTTCCTGGTATGCCACCAGATAGGGATATTGACTTTTGCATTGATCTGGAACCGGGTACTCGCCCCATTTCTATAACCCCTTATAGAATGGCTCCCGCTGAGTTAAGAGAGTTAAAGGCTCAACTTCAAGAATTGTTAGGAAAAGGCTTCATTAGACCAAGTGCATCTCCTTGGGGTGCTCCTGTTTTGTTTGTGAAGAAGAAGGATGGGAGTCTTCGGATGTACATAGACTACAGACAACTGAAGAAGGTAACTGTTAAGAACAAGTATCCTCTTCCTCACATTGATGATTTGTTCGACCAGTTACAAGGTGCTTGTACCTTCTCAAAAATCGACTTGAGATCTGGTTATCATCAATTGAAAATACGGGCAACGGATGAGCCCAAGACTGCTTTTCGGACCAGGTATGGGCATTATGAGTTCTTAGTAATGTCTTTTGGGCTTACGAATGCCCCTGCTGCTTTCATGAGCTTGTTGAATGGGATTTTTAAGCCATATCTGGATCTATTTGTCATTGTATTCATTGATGATATACTAGTATAGTCAAAGAGCAAGGTAGAACATGAGAAGCACTTGAGAATTGTATTGGAGTTGTTGAGGGAGAAAAAGCTTTACGCCAAATTCTCGAAGTGTGAGTTTTGGCTAGATTCAGTGTCCTTCTTGGGACACGTGGTTTCTAAGGATGGAGTGATGGTGGATCCATCTAAGATTGAAGTAGTGAAGAATTCGAAGAGACCTACAAATGTTACAGAGATAAGGAGCTTTGTTGGTTTAGCTAGCTACTACCGCCGATTTGTCAAGGGGTTCTCTTCTATTGCTTCCCAATTGACAAGCTTGACTAAGAAGAATGTTCCATTTGTATGGTCGGACGAGTGCGAAGAAAGCTTTCAGAAGCTCAAGACTTTGTTGACTACTGCACCAATCCTTACCCTGCCAGTGGAAGGTAAGAATTTCATTGTCTATTGTGATGCATCCTATTCGGGTTTTGGTGCAGTGCTAATGCAAGAGAAAAATGTAATTGCTTATGCTTCAAGACAATTAAAGGTGCACGAACGCAATTACCCGACCCATGATTTGGATTTGGCCGCGGTAGTGTTTGCATTAAAGCAATGGAGGCCCTATATATATGGGGTTAAGTGTGAAGTCTATACGGATCATCGTAGCCTACAGTATGTCTTTACTCATAAAGATTTGAATTTGAGACAAAGGAGATGGATGGAACTACTGAAGGACTACGATATCACAATCTTGTATCATCCGGGAAAGGCTAATGTTGTGGCAGATGCTTTAAGTAGAAAGGCCGGAAGCATGGGAAGCCTATCTCACTTACAGGTTTCTAGACGCCCATTGGCTAGAGAGGTTCAGATTCTGGCCAATGACCTTATGAGGTTGGAAGTAAATGAGAGGGGAGGATTTTTGGCTTGTGTGGAGGCAAGATCTTCCTTCCTTGACAAGATTAAGGGAAAGCAGTTTAATGATGAGAAATTGATCCGGATCCGAGATAAAGTGTTGCAAGGAGAGGCTAAGGAAGCACAAATCGATGAGGAAGGTGTTTTGAGAATTAAGGGAAGGGTATGTGTACCCCGCGTCGATGATTTGATCAACATTATTCTGACAGAGGCTCATAGTTGAAGGTATTCTATACATCCTGGTGCAACCAAGATGTATCGTGACCTAAAGCAACACTTTTGGTGGAGTAGAATGAAGCGTGATATTGTTGATTTTATTGCCAAATGTCCAAACTGTCAGCAAGTGAAATATGAACACCAGAGGCCTGGAGGGACCCTTCAGAGAATGCCCATTCCTGAATGGAAGTGGGAAAGAATTGTAATGGACTTTGTGGTTGGTCTTCCAAAGACAATGGGTAAGTATGACTCCATTTGGGTGATTTTTAATAGGTTAACTAAGTCTGCTCACTTTGTTCCGGTCAAGGTGACTTACAATGCAGAGAAGTTAGCCAAACTTTACATCTCGGAAGTTGTTCGGTTGCATGGGGTTCCACTCTCCATCATATCAGATAAAGGTACGCAGTTTACTTCTAAGTTTTGGAAAACATTGCATGCGGAATTGGGTACTAGGTTGGACCTTAGTACTGCTTTCCACCCTCAGACCGATGGCCAGTCTGAGCGAACGATTCAAGTGTTGGAGGATATGCTTCGTGCATGTGTGATAGAATTTGGTGGTCATTGGGATAGCTTCTTACCCTTAGCAGAGTTCTCCTACAACAATAGCTATCACTCAAGTATTGATATGGCCCCATTTGAAGCACTGTATGGGAGAAGATGTAGGTCTCCCATTAATTGGTTTGATGCATTTGAGGTTAGACCTTGGGGTACTGACCTTCTGAGGGAATCGTTAGATAAAGTAAAACGCATTCAAGAAAAGCTTTTAGCGGCTCAAAGCAGGCAAAAGGAATATGCAGATCGAAAGGTTAGAGACTTGGAGTTCATGGAGGGTGAACAAGTCTTGTTGAAGGTTTCGCCCATGAAAGGGGTGATGCGGTTTGGTAAAAGAGGTAAGCTAAGCCCAAGGTATATTGGACCATTTGAAGTACTTAAGCGAGTAGGGGAGGTGGCTTATGAATTATCCTTGCCTCCAGGGCTGTCTGGAGTGCATCCGGTATTTCATGTGTCCATGTTGAAAAGATACCATAGGGATGGAAACTACATCATTCATTGGGATACAGTTCTGCTTGATGATAATTTTTCTTATGAGGAGGAACCTGTTGCTATTTTAGATAGAGAAGTCCGCAAGTTGAGTTCGAGGGAGATTGCATCCATCAAGGTTCAATGGAAGAATCGGCCGGTTGAAGAGTCCACTTGGGAGAAGGAGGCTGATATGCGAGAAAGATACCCACACCTGTTTACAGATTTAGGTACTCCTTTTCGCCCTTGTTTTTCTTCTTGTGATCGTTCGAGGACGAACGATGGGTAAATTGGTATCTATTGTAACGACCTGTTTAGTCGTTTTGAGTAGCAGATTTTATTTCTGGAAAATTTGGCTGAGACGACGGACCCCACGACGGATCGTCATGGGCACGATGGACCGTCGAGGGGGTCTCGTTCCAAAAAACATAGAATTCTGAAATTTGGGTACTGAAATCGACTCTCTGAACTTCGTGACGGAATGGCAGGACGGACCGTCGTGGGCACGACGGACCGTCACACATCTTCCAAAGAAATTAAGTCTCTGAACTTTGTGACGGACCTGCAGGACGGACCGTCACAGCCATGACGGACCGTCAGAGGTTGCGTAATCCCAGGCTGGGTCGGATTTCTGTAAATATTTTAAGGGGCGTTTTGGACTATTCCTGCTTATAATTATAAAGTTAGTGGTTTAATATTAATAACTCAATTACTTGGGGGTTAAAGGAGGTAACCTTGGAATAATTAGTGGGTTATTTTTATCATCTTTTATACTTAATTATATGCTAATTAGGTTAAAAGAAAAGGGGTTTGAATAAGAAAAATAGAAAGAACAAGAGAGGGAGAATCGATCAAGAGAGAGGAACGAAGAGGATAGCAAAGCTTTGGGGAATTTGCTTGCTTGATCACGAATCTTCGGTGGAGGTAGGTTATGGTTTATGCTATTCGTAGTAAACTCTTAATAGCGAATGATATGTATTGGGTAGTATTGTAAACCCTTCTATATGCTTAATTGTATGCTTGCATGAATGTGATTATATAATTGTGATAAAATAAGCATGATGAAGCTATTGAATCCTAAATCTTGAAAAACCCTAATCTACTTTGTTAATGATGATGCCTTGGTATAAAAGAAGGCTTGATGAATGAAAGTAGTGAGATTAGGGGATCGGGTGTCACGTTCCGACACCAGGATAGTAATAGAGGATCGGGTGCCACGTTTCGGTACCAGGATAGTATATGAGGATCGGAGTGTCACGTTCCGACACCAGGATAGTATATGGATCGGGTGCCATGTTCCGGTACCAGGATAGTATATGAGGATCGGAGTTTCATGTTCCGACACCAGGATAGTATATGGATCGGGTGCCACGTTCCGGTACCAGGATAGTATATGAGGATCGGAGTGTCACGTTCCGACACCAGGATAGTATATGGATCGGGTGCCACGTTCCGCTACCAGGATAGTATATGAGGATCGGAGTGTCACATTCCGACACCAGGATAGTATATGGAGCGGAGTGTCACGTACCGACACGAGAGGAATAAAGATAATGAATCTTGAAATATGTTAATATACTCAATTTAATGAACCTAATTCCCAAATGAGTATGATGGGGAGGCGTGAGTCCTTATTGATGTGCTTGGTGTTGTGACCAAGAGTTATGGTAATTTTAATTCCGCATGTTGAGTATTGTCGTTGATTTTATGATATTATCTGATATATATTGTTTTCTATTTTGAGTTGGCCGATGATATCTACTTAGTACTCGTGTTTTGTACAGACCCATACTTGTATGTTTCTTTCTTTGTTATTTGTGGAGTGCAGCAAACGTACCGTCGTCTTCAACTCAACCGCAACTCTAGCCAGTCTTCATTACACCGGATTTCAGGGTGAGCTAATGCTTCTAGCTTGGACTGGATCTTCTTCTTCATGTCTTGATGCCTTGAAGTTCCGGCATGGACTAGCTTTTTACTTATTTAGCTTCTTAGAATACTCTTAGTTTAGTAATTTGAGGATAGATGTTCTTGTGATGATGACTTCCAGATTTTGGGAATAATAATAGTTGTTGAGTTTTTTAGAAGTTATTTAATTGGTTTTCATTAATGAGTTTAAGTCTTCCGCATTATATTCTATTATTATATTGAAATGTTAGGGTTTATATTGGTTGGTTCACTCACATAGTAGGATAAGTGTGGGTGCCACTCGTGGATCGGTTTTGGGTCGTGACAAATCATTTCTCATAATGAGTAGATTTCATTGATAGTTGCAATGAAATTTGTATTCCATTTGAAGCAACTAATATTGCCTATCAAATTGTTAATTTTAGACTTATTTACCTGAGTTGTACAGTTGTGAATACTTTATAGTGTTTCCTATATTGATTTTTCATGTTGACATGATGAGATTCGATTGAACTTTAGGTGTTTGAATTAGAATATACGGTTGACAAGAATAGGCCATAAAAAGTCCTACGGGCTGTAGATCGAAATCATAGATCACTCCGACAGTTTTAAGTATGGGTGTATTTGTATCTCCTCATCCCATTAAAACCTAAATTTCAATGTTCTTATACATAATTAAGGGTTTTAATACTGTCGATCAATCTTTTTAGGGGAAGGGTTCGAAATATATCTAGACTTTTACAAAAATTGTTGTAACAATCCCAAACTTCGGGTAGGACCTATGACCCCTCCTGCACTATTTAATAATGTATTTTGAAGGAATATATGTACCCACGTGGTAAAAATATTTTAAATAATTATTCAATATATATGATGTCCACGTGGGCACATATAAACCTTAAAATACAATATATTAAATAGTGTTGGGAAAAAGGTCCTGGTCAAAGTTTTGGTTTATTACAATGATCTCGGTGAAAGTTCGGATATATTTCATACATTTTTTAAATCTTTGTAAGTTCATTAACAATCCCAAGTATAAGAGAAAGGATTCAAGAGGAGAAACATGGAAGGGAACTATATGATTCCCAAATGTATCTTTATTTTCATGAAGAGTATTGTTTTAAAAAAATTAAAGAGTTTTCAGAAAGTTTGAGTACATAGGATTTACCTGATTTACCTCTTAAAGAGGTGCTTTTGAGGACTTATCTCAACCAGAGAGTATTTTTTACATTATGAAAAGAACATATTGGGAGTAGTATTGAACACATATGTAAGCGTGAGTTCGTATAACTAATTACCCCATAAACCATGTAAACATGGTAGAATATGATCATACCGACTTTCGGACAACTCATCACTTCCTCCGAGAAGGCCTATTTAATTGATACATGATTTCAGTTTGTTCTATACCTTGTCAAGGTATAGGAAAGTTCCCACATTGTGGGAAAGACATTATATCATCACGAAGCTCATGGTGATGGTTATTTGTTATAAAATCTCCAAATATAGTAAAGAGTTGTCACACCCCAATGTTATCCTGTTGGCGTAACAAGGGACCTAGGATCACTAGTGAACCCAAGTTAACTTTGTGTCTTATATATATTAAGCATACTTGGAATAACTGAATATGATATATACTATGTGGAAGAAAAAACAACGGATAATTTAAAGAGGGGAATACCCAACTAGTTTTAATATATAAAACATACTAAGAGTACAATAACAACTGGAAGACTAAATTTAACAATTCAAGTTGATTCTACTACTATGTTTGTAAAGCCTTTAACTGAGTTGAGTTGCTGGGACATGCCCCCCCAACTAACTCTAACAAAACAGAAAACTGTACAAAATACTAAAATGAAAAGCATCTCTATTGTCCTCGAAGTATGAGAATTAACGACTGAAGTTGCTAAAACGTGACAGAAAATTGATCTAAGCACTGATCCGTATGCTAGGTACTAGAACCTAAATCATGAAAAAAAAAGCATAGAGTATGTGTAAGTACTTGGAATTTACTGAGCATGCAGGATATAGATACTATGCTGAACAAATATATATATGTTCAACAAGGCATAATTGAGCAATGACAGAAATTGAGCAAGAATGCAAATACTGGAACACAACTGAAAATCTAAGTTGAATGCAATGACCAAGTACTAATCATGAAAATAACATGCTAACCTGAATGTTGAAATATTTACTAAAAACATGATCAAATGCAACAAGAGTATGACTGTGGGAGCTACTATAACCAACATAAACTAGGTGAGCTAAACATGGAGTTTGATGTATACGCCATATTGAGAGGTCTATTCATGATCTTGTTAGTTGGTTTCTTATGTTAAGTGGTGGGTGTCTGGTCTACCGATGATGCCTACCACTCACTTGTTTTGTATTGATACTACTCTTGATATGTCTTTTGAATAGTCCAGATGCAGGACTGGTGATGTTTCATTCGGTGAAGACGAAGTAATTCTCCAACAGCTTCTATTCTTCCTTCTGCATATTGGGAGCCATATCTTTTTTTTATCTTGTTCAATTGTAATCTTAGTAGCTCTTGTACCTGTTTAGATTGGATTTCATGGTAGTTGTTTAAATTACTTTACAGGTCTAAGTAATGGTGTGTCTAAAGATATTATTTATAAAATCATAGTATTATTCATCTCAGTTTTCTCTAATTTTCCACATATTTATATATTGTTATATGATGATTATCCTAATTAGGTGTAGATTGGGTGACCGCACGGCCAGGAGGATTGGGTCGTGACAAATTGGTATCAGAGCCTAGGTTACTGGTCCCTCCGTACAAGATCAAAATGTGGAATAGACTGCTGCGGAGCGGTGTGTTGAAGTCCAATTTCAACTTCTTGGGCGGAATTATTCCTGCCATTGCGGCACCGCCAGAGCAGGAGTTATCCCTCCAAAGCAGGATAGTGCGACACAGAACCTCAAATAACCTCCCTTATTTTCCTAACTTAAAAATGTCAACCTGAATGGGATCTTAACAAATCACTGGAACTCCACACAGTGTTCAGCAACAGAAGTAAAAATATTATAGAACTGTTAGACTTAAACATAGGACTCCATTAGACATCCAAAAACAAGCATCCATGTCCTCCAGAAACATAAACGAGTGGGAAAATAAAATAAAGTGTAATATTTATGAGTACAAGAAAGGAGAAAAAAGAAACTCAAGAACCCAGCAACCGAGAGGTGTCGGTGTCAGAATTTAACTACTTCGGGGGCACTACGGCGGTCACGGCCTCTTCCAACTCCAAAAATTGAACGTAATCATACTTCTCTGTTAAGGGAATCTCATGACTTGGAGCAATATAACTGAACATGATTTTTACTACCTTGAAAAGTTGAATTATCGAAAAGGTCCCTTGCTAGGTTCTTCTTCCTCTGCTGGCGTTGTTAGTAATGGAGCATCGCAATCACTAGGCTATATCGGGTGGAACAAAAGTGAAGTCAGCTTAGGGACTCTCCATATTGTTCTGGACAACCTCCAGATACTGTTCAACCCATGCACCTAATTGTGGGTCATCTTCATCTGAATTTAAGGACGCCTTACTACTGGTAACGCTGCCCATGCTTCTCCTCTTTCTCCTATAAGTAGAACTTGTACAAACCAAAATAGGGTGAAGGGGGGATCCATAGGAAGTACCTCTTCACCATCAAATAGAGGCACGTCTGCCCTCTTACGCTGGGTAGTGATAAGGCCAGGGAGAAAGAACGTGTTTTTGTTACCTTCATAGAACATCTTCAATTCTGAGACGATTTCTGCCCCCTTGTTCAGTTGTATACCCTGTATAGCACAAGCCACTACCAAATCCCGAGGAAAGGTCACGTTGGTGAAGTTGCTTGACGGGTAGATCCTCTTAGTAACCAAATTTAGCCACTTCTTAGGATACGGTAACCGATCCGTGCTATTAATTTCCTCTACAATAGCTTAGTATACGTGATCCGAACGCATTGGCTCCACCAGAGTGTCTCTCATCCATTCAAAGCCATCTCTCTTAGCTTTGCCTCAAACTCTACATTTGGAACATCACGCAACTCTATTTCCCCACATACTTTCAGCATATCACATTTATGTAACTATCCTATAAGATAAATAAGCAATTATTTTGGAAAAATATCTCCTAAAAGAGGAATAAATACGATTTTAAACCAAGGGACCCTTAAACATCCCCCACCCGTTTTGATATCATTTTACCTATATTTTTATGAAATCCTTATGCTCGGGATGTTGTGGAAATGTTGGTGACTATAAGAGAAGTAACTAAGATATGTTTCTGTAACAAATCTAGCAACCTAGTTTAATTTCAAAAACTACCCCAAACACCATCAATTTTTCAATCAGGTAATCATCATGCAACTATCGTTAATCTAGTTATGAAGTAAGAGTGAATAGAAAATGAAAATTTACCTTGATTTGGATGTTCGGGAGAGAAACAATAGAGAGGTTTCTAGAGAGGCGAGTAAGGCAGAAAGATAGAAATAAGGGAATTCATTAACATTCCCCCTTTGTTGTTTTCAATTTCCCCCCTCAACTGGAGATCTCTCACTTAGCGGGAGGCCTGCCGCCTTTGCAGGGCAGCCTGTGTCAATTTAATACAATTGATTCTTCGTATGGGTTTATTTTATTCCTCTAACCTGTTTGGTATGCTATTATTTCGTGGGAATGAAGTGAAAAGTTTACATTTGTTGTGATCCTGTAGTAGAACAATTCTTAAACATAAAGGTAAATCAAAATAAGGCACATGATATTCATACACTTGTCATTCAGGGATGAACGAGGGGTAAAATTGTATATATTATAAAGACCGGAATCGTCCTGGGCCATTGTCCCGCAACAGTGGTCCAGGTGCAACTAGGGAGGCGGCACTACAGAAGGGTAAGCTAGCACTAGGACGGGAAAGGCGAGGCAAAAATAAATTATGAGAAATCCTACCATCTTCTTAGAATTCCTAAATACATCATAAAACACCCTAAAAATCGTATAAAAGTTGGTCTAATCTTGGAAAGGAAGGAGAAGGAAATTTCTAGCACGAGGATGGTAATCTTGCGGATTCTTGAGCAAATTCACCTTAACGAAGCCCAGAAAAACCGTAATCAGTCACAACTCTGTGTAACTGCTTGGCATGCAGGCAGGCTAGGTTTTATGAATTGAATAGTTATAAATATGTGCATACTACGTAATATATTGAAATCAATTGTAGGGTTGTGTGTAGAACTTCGTGCACAAATTGAATTCTATGAGTAATATCCCTAGAAATAAAAGTATATGGGTTTATGCCTTGAGAAAAGGAATTGATTAAGTGTTAGGGACTTTAGAATTGGCATCATGGGTACATTGGTTTAAGAATGAGACTATTAAATCATGAATGAAACTATATGTATAAATGTATGCTAGATCATAGTTTGGAGCTATTGAATTAAGGTTTTATGATTAATTATGACTAAACCCTAGGAAGAAGTCTTATATGATGAACTAGGGCTATGTATTAAAAAAGGATGTGTGTATATGAATATTGCATTGTTGATCAAACTGGTTGTAAATGAGAATGGTGAACTATGATTGCCATAAAATCACGACTTAAATGTATGATGTTGAATATATACTTGTGATTGTGATTTGTTGAATGGATCGGTTGTCATATTCCGGCATAACTAACTTGGATCATTTGTCACGTTTTGATATAAGTGATGTATCGATTATCATATTACGTCATAATTATTGGATCGGTTGTCACGTTCCTTCATAACTATAGGGTCGATTTCAACATTCAGGCATAACTAACTTGGATCGGTTGCAAACTTACGGAATTACTAGTTTTTTGGGTTTGGGTTCCATGAGAGAACCACCGATGTGATATAAAATGTGAATTTTGTTTGTCATTTATGTATAAATATTGATGATACATTAATGTTGCATATGCGCTTGTGAGTTTAGTGTTGTATTGACCTATTTATATTTCACATAGTGGGCACGTATATGATGGTTTATATTTGATTGTTCATTGTAATGAGCGAACCTGTTGTGTATAGTGGCAGGGATAAATTATCCAGAGGCGAGCAATTGATAGTAAGGGTTGTTCGTGTCTCATAATGGCAAGGAGTAGAGGTAGTGTGTGTGATGAAATATACATAGGTGGATTTCACCTTGGGGGAAAGATATTGAGTGTTAGTGTTGAGGGAGTGTGATGTAATGTGTTATGTGACTATGGTTGAGTAGTATGACAAGTAAGTAGGGGTATGACATGAACGGTTTGTTGAAATGTTAGTGGTATATTTGAGGGATTTTTCTATATGGTAGAATGGTTAGTCTATAATAAAATATCTGGTAGGTAGGTAGTTGAGAAGGGTGAGAGTGCAGAACACTAGTTTATATTGGAGGTATTTAAAGAGAAGGTGAAGGTGTAGAAGCGAGTGGTTTATTTCATGAGCCTGCTAGTTTGTTTCTTATGCTATGCGTTGGGCATCGGGTTTACCAATAATGCCAATCAGTATGCTTGTTTTGTACTGTTTCTACTCTTTTATATCTTTTGATATAGTATTGATGCAGGATTGGTAACGTTTCATTAGGTGAAGACGATGTGATTCTCCAGCAACAGTATTAAGTTTCAAGCATCCTCTTTTGTAACTTATGTATGGTCTTGACTTGTGTATAACACTACATGTGTTGGTGGATGTTTGCACATGAATCTAACTCTATAACAAGATGTAGATAAAAAAATATTTCAGTTGTGTTATTTACAGTTATATCCTTTTATACAACAATAAAATATTTGTATAAATGGAATATATTATGTATTTATATATGACTTGTATAGAACTATAAACTAATATGTATATGAATATGTGTATATGAGTATAATATATGTTTTTTTTTGTGTGTGTGTGTGTATATATATATGTGTGTGTGTGTGTGTGTGTATAAATTTTTATATATATATATATATATATATATATATATATATATATATATATATATATATATATATATATATATATATATTCTCATTTAAGCTGCAAACATACATATATTTCAAACAATTTTGTGAATAACTAATAAAATATACATATATTTATATAAAATTATTATTCTAGTAGAAAATATACATATACTTCATGCAATTTTGTATATAACTAATAACATATACAAATATGTATATACAATTTTGTTTTAAGAAAATACATGATGTTCTTCGAAATCAGATGCAAACATAACCTCCTAAGAATCATTGTCTTTGGCTTTCCTCTTCTTCTTCTTTTAAATTTTATGTCGCTTGCGTTGGCATTGTAGATGACTTGACTGAGTGCACTTGCCTCAATTTTTTTTGGATCTCATTTCTTCAACCGATTTTTTCTCTAGAACTTATTTAGAGTTTTCCATAGACCCTGCATAGAGTCCAAAATATTAGGTAAATTCAATCAAAACAAAGGTCGATTATCAACAATATCACAATCCGAGCCTACATTATATTGTTTGACTACAAGAGGAAACTAACTCAAGCACAATTGGAACTCCAAGAGCATATATAAACTTTAAAAACTCATTTTTGAACTCAACTCCAAGAAATGTCTAAAAATAATTAACAAGTTATAGTTAACTGTCGCATCACCTCAAAATACCTCGACCACAAAATAAATAATGAGAGACTCCTAGACCTTTAGACTACCTATGAAGAATATAATACTTAGATAAGTTTCAGAACAGAACCCCCAACAACTTGACAAAACAAAAGTAAATGTGAAGCCTTCCGGAAGTAAGGAGGCTCACCCAAGCTAGTTTGAATGTGAATGGTCTCAACGAAGCGCCTATTGTTACCCTGAACACCTGTATTTGTATGATAATGCAAGCTGAATAAAGTTAGCATATTAATATACAAGCATGTAAGGGGAAAACTGAAAAATATAATTATAGCTGAACGAATAGAAAGGGAATAAATACTCAACTCAACTCAATATGCAAGCAGTGGGAAAAAGATGCAATATATAAAGCTTTAAAAATAACAAATAGTAACTCAAGATGTATAAAAATACAATAATAAGCTCTCCACTCTCATTTGGGAGATTCTCAAACTGACAACCATCACTATGAGCTATATGATGATACGGTATCTAACCCACACTTCCAGAACTTTCCTATACCTTGTTGGGTTATAAAGAAATGAAGTGGATCCACTAAGCTCTGCTGAAGGTAGTAAGGATTCATCTAAAAAGTATGATCCTTACCGCAGTTGGCATACATGGTTTATAAGGATTTTGAGTTGTATGAACTCATCCTCATATCGATGCTATATATATACACTCATGCTCATACGTTAAAAAACATAATTCTTCCTCAATTTGAGAGAATTACTCTAAACTTCCTCTTAAAACAAAATAAATTCAAAATTGCTCCTAAGATTATTGAGATTATAATATTTTTCTCATTTTAAAATGAAAAAATATTACACTTGGGAATAATTAGGTCCCTTAAACTTTACTCAAACTGTCTCTTTAAAATATTCATCAAAAGTCGATTTAAAACCGATGAATGACTTCTAAAGACTCATCAAGACTTTAACTCCAAAGATGTTCATGCCAAAATATTGGCATGAACAAACTAGCTCAAGATCTCAATAACCATATAGAAAACTCAATAGTCAAAACTCAAGAAATGAGAACTCAGCGATACTACTCATCTCATAGGGTTCATACAAAAATAAACATGAAAGACTCAACTCAAGGATCTTAATAACAATATAGAAACTGAAGAATACCATTCTTCTCATTCTCATCTCATCTTTCTATACAATAGATCCAAGTTATAATTGATTTCGAAAGAATTCTCAATTTGACTCGAAAGCCCTCCTCAACTTTCCTCTTCATTTTATCTTGATTTGAAATGTGAATTTAAGAGCTATGATTAGGATATTGGATCTATAATGAAGGCTTAGATAGTAGGAATAAGAAGAGGGAGAAGACACGGTTTAAAGAAGAACTGGCGTGACACGGAGATAGAATTAAATATTGGTTACAAAAAAATTTCAAGAAAAAGGACTTCGTATCATCTCTACGAAGCAGAGAGGCAGTGACTATTTGGAGATTTAAATTTTAAAACACCTCCACGATGCGGGCATGGGTGCATATTTTTTTCCAATCTTTTCTTTCTCTCCCAAACTCAATTCAATTCACACCCAATGCAATTTTTTTTGCCAAATTTCAAGAATTTTATAAAATCAGAACCTTTTCAATGAAAACCACGCAAAATCCATCAAGAAAAACACTCATATGCAAAAACCCTCACCTCAAGAGCTCAACAAGACTTCGTTATTAAATAATGAAGCTAAAGCATCAAGAACGACATCAAAAATCTAATCAATCAAATTTAAGTATGAATTCATTGATGAAATTGCATGATTAGTGTGAGAGTAAACAAACACAACACTATGAAAGCATACATATCTGGAAGAACAATATTTTTGAAGGAACTTGAAGGAAAATCTTGGAAGATAAACCCTAGATTTATTATTTCTTGATGTTTCTTGAGCATAGAAATTTAGGAGTAAATAAGAGGATTTGATAAAAAATATATATATATTTCTACACATTTAGGTTAATTAAGATGATCTGCTAATATTTTTTATGACTAAATAACCTTAAAGAAATAAATATAATGAGTCGGAAGTTAGAATATTTTTTCTTACGGACAATGAGGTTCATAATCACTTTGTAACACAGAGCCATCGTAGAGTTGTTGCTAGGTTAGAGCTTCTCTAGAAATTACTTATAATATTGTACTCAGAACTATGATTAAGACAAACTTCGTGGATATGAAAAGAGGACTCGACGGCCTTTTTAATTTGATGTGTCTTGGACCACCTAAATATGAATGTGCTAAAAGATATGGTTGTTTGAAGTTGAGATGAAACTTAAGAAAACTGATGAGTAACTTGAACGAAATGCTCTTTAGTTCTTTTTGAAACTTGAGATTTCCCAAGTGTCCCGATGCTTTCTTCAAGCTCTAATCTTTCCTGACATATGATACCAATCTCTTAAGCTTTTATTGGATTTGATACTTCGTCTATTGTCACTTCAACAAGATAAATTCTTGTTTTAAAGTGCCTCAATGTAACATCCTCTACAGTCACCTCCATGTAAGCATGTTGATGATCTAGATCACTTGTTGAAGGATTTCTCCAATTTTGTGAGGATTGTTCGAGCAGATTTACCTCTACACCAATTCTTAAGAAACTATATATATATATACTGAATTACGATTACTCATGTTAAGAACATCAATATTTGAATAATGGCAATAATAATTTCTAATTTTTTAATAGAACATAAGTAGCAAAAATAATGTAGAATAATTTTGAGTGAGAATAAGTATATAATGTGATGGCCTACCATATATTTATTTGGGAACTTAAGAAGTTGTATTACTTATTTGTATTGAAATCAGATTCATTGACTGTATAATATATATAGATAGAGATGGCCTACCATGTTTTCTATTTCATTTGGGAAACTAATAAATTGTATTCCTAATTCATTATATTTGGAAATTTAGTAAATTATAATCCTAGCTTATTATATTTTTGAAATTAATAAATTGTATTCTTTGTTCATTTTGCATTACAATTTTTTTTGAAATCAAATTTATTGTAAATATGATATATAAAGAGATGGCCTACCATATTGATTAGTGTATTTTGCAAGTTAAATAACCTATATTCTTAATTTTTTATAACGATCAGAATGGTTGTTAATTAGGAGAAACAATAATTCAGGGAATTATGGGACCACTGTCCCGTCACAGCGGGTCAGGTACCGCTAGGGCGGCGTGGTGCCACAGCGAGGTAAGCTAGTGCTAGGGCGGGATAGGCGAGGTAGAATGTAAACAATTTTGTGCAACTGCTTGGCTCCCATGTAGGTTATGTTTATGAATTTAGTTATAAAGGTGTCCTTACTGCATGACATATGGAAATCAATGGTAGGGTTATGTGTAGACCTTCGTGCACCAAGTAAATTTGATGAGTAATCCCTAGAAATCAAAGTATGTGGATTTATGCCTTAAAAAGAGGAATCGATGAATTCTTAGGGACTCTGGAATCGGTATCATGGGTACAATTGGTACAAGAATAGGACTATGAAATCACGAATGGAACTAGATTTATGAATGCATGCTAGATCACATACTGGAGAGATTGAATTGAGGATTTTTTATAAATTGTGATTAAAACCTATAAAGGAATGTTAGATCATGAACTAGGCTAAGTATGGTCAAATTAATGTATGTATATGAATGTTACATTGTTGATCCACTTGTTGTAAATGAGAGGGTGAACTATGATTGCCATGTAATCATGACTTAAATGTATGATCTTGAAGATACAGTTGTGATTGTGATGTGCTGAATGGATCGGTTTCCACATTTTAGTTGTGATTGGTATTATGACGTGTTAAAATGGATCAGTTGCCACGTTCCCTTCTAACTATTTAATTGGGGTCCACATTCCGACATAACTATGGTTTCAGTTGCCACGTTCCGAGACAACTAACTTGGATTAGTTGCCACGTTCTGACAAAACTAACTATTTAGGTTTGGTTTCCATGAGAAAACCAACGATGTAATATAATATGTAAAGTTGTTCATTGTGCGTAAATATTGATGATATTGTATAGGTTTTATATGTGCATGTGAGTTAGTATTGTAGTGACTTACTTATGTTGTACTTAGTAGGCACGTGTATAATGGTTTATATTTGATTGTTCGTTGTGATGAGCAAACCATTTGGGTATGGTTGAACGGATAAATATTCAAGAGGTGAGTAATAGACAATTAGGGTTGTTCATGTGTCGTAATGGCGAGGAGTAGAGGTAGTGTGTGTGATGAAATATGTTTAGGTGGTTTTCACCTTGGGGGAAAGAGATTGGGTGTTCGTAATGAGGGAGTGTTATGCAATATATTATGTGACTATGGTTGGGTAATGTGACGACGAAGTAGGGTGTATGACGTGAACGGTTAGTTGAAATGTTGGTGGTTGTATTTGTGGGATTTCTCTATGTGGTAGAATGGTTAGTCAATGATAAGTATATGGTAGTTAGGATAACCTTTTTATTTCTTTCATTGTATTTTTTGTTGCCAATCCGTCTATAATATCAAAATATTATTTGTCTATTTTATTCATGGAGATCAGACAGATTCTATTCAGAACATATGGTGCACTATTTGTTTCACTATGCTCATATGGTGCTTATCTAGTTATGTCAGTATAAAGGTACTTCATGTATTAAGTAGCAAAACCTAGAGTTATTAGACTTTTATACACATTTCAGCGTTATTTGATCTTAAGCACTTTCATCCATCATATTTAAGAATTTTTTATATTGCATTTGCAGTCATGGGGCAACATCATTCTACCAACCATCCTTTACAAATAGACATGAACTTAGGAATACAACCATGAATGCAAGATCAAGAATTGTATGTGGTAATTGCATTTCCTCCCTATTCTCAACAATTTCGATAATATTAAATTATTGTTATGCTTCTTTATGAACGACTGCTTAGTCGTTTTGAGCGTGAGAATTATTTCGAAAAAGCGGCTGAAACCAGGACCTAACGACGGACCGTCACAGCCCGACGGACCATCGTGGGTGTTTCGTTCCATGACACTTAGCATTCTCAAATTGGGTAATCGAAAATCGACTCTCAACTTCAGAACGAAATGGCAGAACGGATCACAAATCCACGACGAACCGTCGTGAGTACCGCAAAAACACTTCAACTTTTGAGAATTTGGTGCAAGAAACGAGCTCGATCGCCAGACGGAGGCGGGACGGACCGTCACAAGGGTGACGGGCCGCCACAGCCACCTGGAGCCTGGGAGGTTCGCGGCCACCGCGTGTGACCGTCGCAGGCACGACGGCCCGTCACAGGTTGCGCCAATCCCAGGCAGTTTAGGACTTCTTTCCTCGTTTAAAGGGACGTTTTGGACTATTCTTTCCTTAATTATAAAGTTTGAGGGTTAATATTAATAAACCTAATTACTTGGGGGTTAAAATAGGTAACCTTAAGTTAATTAGTGGGTCATTATTACCATCTTTCATTCTTAATTATAGAATAATTAGGGTAAAGGAAAGAGGGTTTGAATAAAACAAAAGAGAAAGAACAGAGAGAGAGAGAGAGGATTGATCGATCGAATTGGCTGAGAAGAATATCAAAGCTTGGGAAATTGCTTGCTAATTCCAATTCTTCGGTGGAGGTAGGTTATGGTTTCTTTTACGATATTCGTAGTAAACTCTTAATAGTGAATGATATGTGTTGATAGTATTGTAAACCCCTCTATGTGCTTAAATTGTATGCTTGCATGAATATGATTATGAAATTGTGAATAAATAAGCATGATGAAGCTATTGAATCCCAAATCTTGATAAAAACCCTAATTCACTTGTTAATGATGATGCCTTAGTATGAAAGAAGGCTTGATGAATTAGGGGATCGGGTGCCACGTTCCGGTACCAGGATAGAATGAATATGAGGATCGGAGTGTCACGTTCCGACACCAGGATAGAATATGAGGATCGGGTGCCACGTTAGGTATCGTGGATAGAATGAATATGAGGATCGGAGTGTCACGTTCCGACACCAGGATAGAATATGAGGATCGGGTGCCACATTCCGGTACCAGGATAGAATGAATATGAGGATCGGGTGCCACGTTCCGGTACCAGGATAGTATATGAGGATCGGGTGCCACGTTCCGGTACCAGGATAGAAATAGAGGAGCGGAGTGTCACGTACCGACACAAGAGGAAGAAAGATAATGAATCTTGAAAGATAATGAATATACTCAATCTAATGAACTTAATTTCCAAATGAGTATGGTATTGAGGCTTGAGTCCTCATGTGTGAACTCGGTTGTAGTATTGATGAATTCATGTCGTTATTGCTACATGTTGAGTATTTTAGTTGAGTTTATGATATTATTGATATATACTGTTCCCTATTTTGAGTTGGCCGATGATATCTACTCAGTACCCGTGGTTTGTACTGACCCTACTTTTATGTTTTCTTCTTTGTTATTTGTGGAATGCAAAGAACGTTCGTCAACTTCAACTCAACAAAGAGATCTAGCCGCCTTCACTACCTTCGAAATTCAGTGGTGAGCTAATGCGCCTAGCTTGTACTGGCACTTCTTCTTCAAGTCTTGATGCCTTGAACTTCCTGCATGGACTAGCTAGTATTAGTTTTAGCTTCTTAGACAGTTTTAGTTTAGCAATTTGAGATAGATGTTCTTGTGATGATGACTTCCAGATTTTGGGGATAATAATAATAGTTTTGAATTGTTTTTATTAATGAGTTTAAGTCTTCCGCATTACTTTCTGTTGTTATATATTGAAATGATAAGGGTTAAATTGGTTGGTTCGCTCACATAGGAGGGTAGATGTGGGTGCCGGCCGCCCCCGCTTTGGGTCGTGACAAACTTGGTATCGTGAGCATTAGGTTCGTTGGTCTCATCACACAAGAACAGGTCTAGTAGAGTCTTAAGGAACGGTAGGGGGACGCCTTTACTTTTCCTTGAGAGGCTATAAGACTTTAGGAAAATTCCATTCTTTCATTCTTTCTTTCGTGCTACTACTTGAGTCCAATTGGTATCTGGGCGATACGAATTGGTATCTGACCATCTTCACTCTATTTCGCAGATGGTTAGAACTAGAGCGACGACTGCACCAGCAGCAACAACTGCAAGACAGGAAACGACTGAGCCAGCCACTGGGGCTGTGGCTCGAGGAAGAGTAGCGGCAAGAGGCCGTGGAAGAGGTCGTGGGAGAACGTCCTCTAGAGGAAGAGGACGAGCACCTAGCCCATCTGATACTAGGGCGGTGACTCCTCCACCGACTGAAGAGGTGATAAGAGAGGGTGAGGAAGGGGAGAATGAACAAGCGCAACATGAGGAATTGCCACCCCAACCTACCCCAGAGATGATCAATCAGGTCCTCGCTTATCTTAGCGGGTTATCTGATCACGGTCAGGCACCTCCAATGGTTTCTGCACCAACACCTCCGGTTTCAGAGATACGACATGCGGCTACTATGGCTCCCCGCATGGATGCCTCATTGGAGATAGGCATATTTCCACGTGACCATCGGACCGATAATGACAAGCGATCAAAGACGAACTTTTCAAGAAGTTCTTGAAATTGAAACCTCCAGTCTTCAAGGGTGCGTAATCAAGATGCTTATGATTTTCCTGGTTGATTGTCATGAGCTACTACACAAGATGGGGATAGTAGAACGGTTTGGCGTTGAGTTCGTAAGCTATCGCTTCAAGCGGAACGCCAAAATGTGGTGGCGATCACATGTCGAGTGTCAACCGACAGAGGCCACACCCATGACTTGGGCATCCTTCTCTACTCTGTTTATGAATAAGTATATCCCAAGGACTTTGAGAGATAGAAAAAGGGATGAGTTCTTGAGTCTCGAGCAAGGTAGGATGACGGTTAACGCATATGAGGCTAAGTTTCGTGCTTTATCAAGGTATGCCACTCAACTTTGTTTCAGTCCACAAGAGAGGATTCACGGTTTGTGAAGGGGTTGAGATCGAGTTGCGGATTTCGGCCTTACAGTGCAGCGGCAACGGCAAAATCCTTCCAAGAGGTGGTAGATCATGCGTGATAGAGGTGGAAGGAGTGAAGCCGGATGACTTCACCACAACTTCGACATCAAAAAGTTTCAAAGGAGGTGAGTTTAATGGTTCTTACTCTAGAGGACAGAGCTCTGAGGTTACTCAAGTCGACCAATTCTGCCTTCACTCCAGACTGTAGTTGGGGGCCCACCCCAGAACGGTCAACGCTACTCCGGGAAACCTATGCATGATCCCCGAGAGTGTTATGGGTGTGGGGAGGTTGAACACATTAAGAGGTATTGTCCAAACCAGAGTTACGTAACCCCAATGGCTAGAGGTAGAGGTGGTCGCGGTAGAGGCCGCTCGGAGGACGCGTGGTGGTCGAGGTAATGGTGGTCACCAAAACGGCCGAGGAGATGGGCAAACTGGAGCCACTACTACGCAACATGGTAGGGGCAATGGACAGACGGGTGATAGGGCCCATTGTTACGCTTTCCCTGGGAGATCTGAAGCGAAGGCGTCCGATGCTGTCATCACAGGTAACCTTTTAATTTGTGATTGCATGGCTTCCGTGTTGTTTGATCCTGGATCCACATTTTCTTATGTATCTTCCTCATTTGCTAATGGTCTAAATCTACATTGTGAATTACTTGATATGCCTATTCGTGTTTCTACTCCGGTGGGTGAGTCCGTGGTAGTTGAAAAAGTGTATAGGTCTTGTTTGGTGAATTTTGTGGGGAGCAACACTTATGTAGATTTGGTTATCTTAGAAATGAGTGATTTTGATGTAATTCTGGGTATGACTTGGCTTTCGCGCAATTTGCGATCTTGGATTGTAATGCTAAAACGGTGACATTAGCCAAGCCCGGGACAGATCCGTTAGTGTGGGAGGGCGACTACACTTCCAATCCGGTTCAGATTCGCCCTTTCTTTGTGCTCGGAAGATGGTTAGTAAGGGTTGTTTGGCTTTCTTAGCACATCTTAGGCATGACACTACTCAAGTACCCTCAATTGAATCGGTTTCGATAGTTCGAGAATTTTGGATGTGTTCCTCACAGCATCTTCCTGGTATGCCACCGGATAGGGATATTGACTTACGTGATTGATCTTGAAGCGGGTACTCGCCCATTTCTATACCCCCTTACGTAATGGATCCCGCGGAGTTAAGAGAGTTAAAGGCACAACTTCAAGAGTGGTGAAAGAAAGGCTTCATTAGACCAAGTGCAGCTCCCTGGGGTGCTCGGTTTTGTTTGTAAAGAAGAAGGATGGGAGTTTTCGGATGTGCATAGACTACCGGCGGTTGAACAAGGTAACTATCAAGAACAAGTATCCTCTTCCTCGAATTGATGACTTGTTCGATCGATTACAAGGTGCTTGTGTCTTCTCTAAGATTGACTTGAGATCCGGTTATCATCAATTGAAAATACGGGCAACGGATGTACGTAAGACCGCTTAACTAGGTATGGACATTATGAATTTGTGGTGATGTCCTTTGGTCTTACGAATGCCTTTGCGTTCATGAGTTTGATGAATGAGATTTTTAAGCCATATTTGGATCTCTCCGAGATTGTATTTATTGATGATATATTGATATACTCAAAGAGCACGAAGGAACATGAAGAGCATTTGAGAACGGTATTGGAAACGGTGAGGGAGAAAAAGCTTTATGCCAAGTTCTCTAAGTGTGAATTTTGGCTAGATGCAGTGTCCTTCTTGGGGCACGTAGTTTCTAAGGATGGAGTGATGGTAGATCCATCTAAGATTGAGACAGTGAAGAATTGGGTAAGACCCGCTAATGTGTCAGAAATAAGAAGCTTTGTTGGGTTAGCTAGCTACTACCGCCGATTTGTCAAGGGATTCTCTTCTATTGCTTCCCAATTGACAAACTTGACTAAGCAGAATGTTCCATTTGTATGGTCGGATGAGTGTGAGGAAAGCTTTCAGAAGCTTAAGACTTTGTTGACTACCGCACCAATTCTTACCTTGCCAGTAGAGGGTAAAAATTTCATCGTCTATTGTGATGCATCCTATTCTGGGTTGGGTGCAGTGCTAATGCAAGAGAAGAATGTGATTGCTTATGCTTCGAGGCAATTAAAAGTGCATGAACGTAACTATCCAACTCATGACTTGGAATTGGCCGCGGTAGTGTTTGCACTAAAGCAATGGAGACACTATTTGTATGGAGTTAAGTGTGAGGTCTACACGGATCATCGTAGCCTTCAGTATGTCTTTACTCAGAAAGATTTGAACTTGAGACAGAGGAGATGGATGGAACTACTAAAGGACTACGACATCACTATTTTGTATCATCCGGGAAAAGCGAATGTTGTAGCGGATGCTTTAAGTAGAAAGGCGGGAAGCATGGGAAGTCTAGCTCACTTGCAAGTTTCTAGACGACCATTGGCTAGAGGTTCGGACTGCTAACGACTTGATGAGGTTGGAAGTAAATGAGAAGGGAGGATTGTTGGCTAGTGTGGAGTCAAGATCTTCTTTTCTTGACAAGATTAAGGGAAAGCAGTTTGATGATGAGAAACTAAGACGAATTCAAGATAAAGTATTGCGAGGAGAGGCTAAGGAAGCACAAATCGATGAGGAAGGTATTTTGAGAATCAAGGGAAGGGTATGTGTACCCCGCGTCGATGATTTGATCAACACTATTCTGACAGAGGCTCATAGTTCACGGTATTCTATACATCCTGGTGCGACCAAGATGTACCGTGACCTAAAGCAACACTTTTGGTGGAGTAGAATGAAGCGTGATATTGTTGACTTTATTGCCAAGTGTCCAAACTGTCAACAAGTAAAGTATGAACACCAAAGGCCCGGAGGAACACTTCAGAGAATGCCCATTCCGGAATGGAAGTGGGAAAGAATCGCAATGGACTTTGTGGTTGGTCTTCCAAAGACAATGGGGAAGTACGACTCTATTTGGGTGATTGTTGATAGGTTAACTAAATCCGCTCATTTCATTCCGGTCAAGGTGACTTACAATGCAGAAAAGTTAGCCAAGATCTATATTTCAGAAATCGTTCGATTGCATGGGGTGCCATTATCCATCATATCAGATAGAGTGCAGCTTTACTTCTAAGTTTTGGAAAACATTGCATGCGAATTGGGTACTAGGTTGGACCTTAGTATCTGCGTTCCATCCTCGCACCGATGGTCACCTGAGAGAACCATTCAAGTGTTGGAGGATATGCTTCGAGCATGCGTGATAGAGTTTGGTGGCCATTGGGATAGCTTCTTACCTTTGGCAGAGTTTTCATACAACAATAGCTATCACTCAAGCATTGATATGGCCCCATTTGAAGCATTGTATGGGAGGAGATGTAGATCTCCCATTGGTTGGTTTGATGCATTCGAGGTTAGACCTTGGGGTACTGATCTCTTGAGGGATTCGCTAGATAAGGTGAAGGGCATTCAATAAAAGCTTCTAGCGGCGCAAAGTAGACAAAAAGAATATGCAGATCGAAAGGTTAGAGACTTAGAGTTCATGGAGGGTGAACAAGTCTTGTTGAAAGTTTCACCAATGAAGGGAGTGATGCGGTTTGGTAAAAGAGGTAAGCTAAGCCCGAGGTACATTGGGCCATTTGAGGTACTAAAGCGAATAGGAGAGGTGGCTTATGAATTAGCCTTGCCTCCAGGGCTGTCCAGAGTACATCCGGTATTTCATGTGTCCATGTTGAAAAGATACCATGGAGATGGAAACTACATCATCCGTTGGGATTCAGTTCTGCTTGATGAGAACTTGACTTATGAAGAAGAACCGGTTGCTATATTAGATAGAGAGGTTCGCAAGTTGAGGTCGAGAGAGATTGCATCCATCAAAGTCCAATGGAAGAATCGACCGGTTGAAGAAGCTACTTGGGAGAAGGAGGCAGATATGCAAGAGAAATACCCACATCTGTTACGCATTCGTGTACCCTTTTCGCCATTGTTTCTCTTCTTTTGATCGTTCGGGACGAACGATGGGTAAATTGGTATCTATTGTAACGACTGTTTAGTCGCTTTGAGCAAAGCGTAATTATTTCGAAAAAGCGGTAAACCGGACCCAACGACGGACCGTCACAGGCCCGACGGACCGTCGTGGGTGTTTCGTTCCATGACACTTAGCATTCTGAAATTGGGTACTGAAAATCGACTCTCTGAACTTCATAACGNAATGGCAGAACGGACCGTCAAATCCGCGGCGAACCGTCGTGGAGTACCCGCTGCAAAACACTTCAACTTTTGAGAATTTGGTGCAAGAACGAAGCCGACCGCCAGATGAGGGCGTGACGGACCGTCACAAGGGTGACGGGCCGTCACAGCCACCTGGAGCCTGGGAGGTTGCGACGGCGTGATCGACCGTCGCAGTACGACCACGTCACAGTCAAGGCCAATCCCGTGCGCTTTAGGACTTCTTTCCTCGTTTTAAGGTACGTTTTGGACTATTCTTTCCTTAATTACAAAGTTTGAGGGTTAATATTAATAAACCTAATTACTTGGGGGTTAAAATAGGTAACCTTAAGTTAATTAGTGGGTCATTATTACCATCTTTCATTCTTAATTATAGAATAATTAGGGTAAAGGAAAGAGGGTTTGAATAAAACAAAAGAGAAAGAACAGAGAGAGAGAGAGGATTGATCGATCGAATTGGCTGAGGAGAATATCAAAGCTTGGGAAATTGCTTGCTAATTCCAATTCTTCGGTGGAGGTAGGTTATGGTTTCTTTTACGATATTCGTAGTAAACTCTTAATAGTGAATGATATGTGTTGATAGTATTGTAAACCCCTCTATGTGCTTAAATTGTATGCTTGCATGAATATGATTATGAAATTGTGAATAAATAAGCATGATGAAGCTATTGAATCCCAAATCTTGATAAAAACCCTAATTCACTTGTTAATGATGATGCCTTAGTATGAAAGAAGGCTTGATGAATTAGGGGATCGGGTGCCACGTTCCGGTACCAGGATAGAATGAATATGAGGATCTGAGTGTCACGTTCCGACACCAGGATAGAATATGAGGATCGGTGCCACGCTCCGGTACCAGGATAGAATGAATATGAGGATCTGAGTGTCACGCCCGACATCAGGATAGAATATGAGGATCGGTGCCACGCTCCGCATCAGGATAGAATGAATATGAGGATCGGGTGCCACGTTCCGGTACCAGGATAGTATATGAGGATCGGGTGCCACGTTCCGGTACCAGGATAGAAATAGAGGAGCGGAGTGTCACGTACCGACACAAGAGGAAGAAAGATAATGAATCTTGAAAGATAATGAATATACTCAATCTAATGAACTTAATTTCCAAATGAGTATGGTATTGAGGCTTGAGTCCTCATGTGTGAACTCGGTTGTAGTATTGATGAATTCATGTCGTTATTGCTACATGTTGAGTATTTTAGTTGAGTTTATGATATTATTGATATATACTGTTCCCTATTTTGAGTTGGCCGATGATATCTACTCAGTACCCGTGGTTTGTACTGACCCCTACTTTTATGTTTTCTTCTTTGTTATTTGTGCAATGCAGCAAACGTTCCGTCAACTTCAACTCAACAGTAGATCTAGCCAGTCTTCACTACCTTCGGAAATTCAGGGTGAGCTAATGCGCCTAGCTTGGACTGGGTCTTCTTCTTCAAGTCTTGATGCCTTGAACTTCTGGCATGGACTAGCTAGTATTAGTTTTAGCTTCTTAGACAGTTTTAGTTTAGCAATTTGAGATAGATGTTCTTGTGATGATGACTTCCAGATTTTGGGGATAATAATAATAGTTTTGAATTGTTTTTATTAATGAGTTTAAGTCTTCCGCATTACTTTCTGTTGTTATATATTGAAATGATAAGGGTTAAATTGGTTGGTTCGCTCACATAGGAGGGTAGATGTGGGTGCCAGTCGCGGCCCCGTTTTGGGTCGTGACACTTACGTTCTTTGCTGATCTATAGATTGAAATACACCATATTTAGTTATATCTAAGGGATTATGGAAGGAAAAAGATGATTAATTTTAATTAGAGCAAGCGTACTAAAATGACTAATATGCCTAAATTTTGACTCACAAACAACATTTATATACTTGTTAATTTGTGATTAAACATAAGAATCTCGTTATGTTCTCTCTTTCTGGAATATATCATGATAAATGTTGCTGCAACAGTTTCCTTGTTTTTTAGACTACTTTGTTCTTTTTCTAATCTAGTTGCCAGCTTTCATTTGGAATAATATAGCTTCCATGGCAAGTGATGTATACCATTTCTACAAGTTCTATTGTTAGCCTTTTGTTGCAATTTATCTTGTAAGTGGTCTTGAGTATGAGAATCTTATAGTATCAATACTAGACATCACTTTCTGTCCTAAAGAATATTTATATTGTATTATTTTCCGACCTTTATTGACTTTTTATATATATGCATATTGTTCTTAGATAAATATTTTTCCACGTAATGCCTGATGATACCTAGTACTTCGAGATGATGAGTGCATTATTATAAAAAGGTTGATTTAAAATGTAATTTGATCGGTTCCACATTTTGGTTTTTATTACTACTGAAAATCGTTAAATTTTTATATTATAGGCTAAAAATTAATTAATATTCCAATAACCATTTAGAAAGGCGTTATCTAATTTTAAAAACAAAATAAAACAAGATAATATAAAATTCAAATTTCTAACATCACGTGGAGAGGTGCACCCAGTATTCATCACATTATATGATAATTCGAGTGTGATTTTTTCAATTTATTGAAAAATATAACACTACTGTATATGATCTCGGGAGGAAAGCATGAGTTCATGTGAACCTCGTGAACCTCCTCGGGTATGCCTATTGTCTTAAGGGTGTATCTGTAACTATCCATGACATTTTTAGTAGTTAATTACAAGACGATATGCGCTACTATCACTTTGCTAGACTTTTGGAATATGCTTCTTTCTCATCTCTAGTAGTCTTGATGGGGTGTTTTAGTTATTTGTGGTAGATTATATTTCTTTATGGATGTTGGTTGATATAGCAGGGTCACTTTTAGTTGGGTAAGGCAGTGGACCTGTTAGAGGTGGTTTATTGGATGAGAAGCCTGGTACGGCTTGCTGTTGTTTTCATTTGTTGTTGATAAAAAATAAAATATCAGTTCTTGGAATGATATAATGTTGTGAATTGTTGTTTGAAACCACACATTTAGCTTGTCGTATTATTTAGTATTCTCATCAAGTTAGGCCACATAAAATGGGATGATACTATGTTGAGTAGACAGGTTTGTGTAATGTTATGCTAACTGATCAATGATAATATTTGTGTATGCATTACTCTTTGATAAATGAATCTGATCGCTAATCTATGTAGTCCATATATCGTAGAGTACACGGATTCTTGGACCGACAAGGTCGGGCTTGTCTTCTGCTTCTTCTCACCTAAAATTATAAGTTATTCTATTCTCCCATATAACCCACTGTCAAGGTATTACCTTTGAATGTGTATGTAATGGTTAAGATTTTTTTTTTATCATTTACCAAACATCTTGGATCCAAGATATAGAAACTATCTGTAAGAAGTGTTTTGCTCTTGCTGGTAGTCATCATGCAGTTAGAACATTACACAACATGAATTGTGCATAACATCATTAGAGAATGTATGTGATTTGAGTAGTTGTGACGATTTTCGGACAACACTAAGTAATAAGAAAATTAACTGTGTAGGTCCTATTTCTTAGTTGTGTCTGAAAAAAAAAACAAATTCCTCTTGAATGTAAGTTTCATGGATTTTTATTTTAAGTGAATTTTGGTACCGATATCTTTTTTTCCCTTGTGAGAGAATCTATGTACATTTGAATCTCAAGGTAGTCAACTGACTTTATTATCTGATCTTGGAATTGATAAATTAATTAATGTTAATTGAATCAGAAGAGACAAGTATTGAGGTCCTACTCAAACCATTGAAAGTTATGGTCCTTGGGTTGGAGAATCTGTTGTAGCCTTCAACAGGGGGGATTGTATTGTGTCTAATCTCTTTGTAGAAAGTTCTTGGTAAGAATTTTTGCTTAATTTGATATAGTATTGGCTAGCATTCAAGTGAAACAATTTAAAAGACTCACTCGTATTATCATGCTATAATGTATGCGTCCACTAGTGATTAATGGACCAGGTCCCCCGTCAAAATAATAGTACAGAAATTAAATAACTCAAAGTTAATTAGAGTTGTCAATATGGGTTGGCCCACCCTATCTATTCTAATCCATACATGTTTTGAAATTTAACGAGTCAGTCTGGACTAGCCCATTTTTGGTGTGGTCCAGAAAAAGGTCAACCTAGCTCACAAGTACGTGGGCTACGGGGTTTGCCGGGAAGCCCTCTTTTTTAATAAGTATATTTTCTATCATTCTTTTAATTAAATTATAATATAAAAGTATTATCATAAATATCGATAAGACAATTTTACATGGTGTTAGTTTACTACTTGTTAATAAAATCCACAAATAAAATTATCCTAATAAATTTATCAAGTTTGATTTTAAGTGAAATCATAAATAGCTAAATAGAAATATTAACCTAATTGTTTTCCAATGATCATAATAAAACACAAACACTATGACAACATTCCATATGTTAAGACCTATGTAGTGATTTCATAGAAAATTTTGGAAATTTTTATTTCATGTAGTACATATTTTATAAACATAATTTATATTAAATTGCAATATTTCAAACATTTAAAAGATTTTGAGTATAGATTCTTGTTATTTTTGATACTTTATTTTATTTTCATTTTTTAATTCAATTTTTATTTAGCCCACAAACCGGTTCAATTTTTTGCGTGAATGATAGGCAAAAAGGCCCTTACGGGGTCCCCCCAAGAAGAGCTAGTACCAAAATTAACTTGGAAAATTATATGTTTCTCTGCGTCTTCTCTAACTTGAAGCATGTGTTTCCAGGCATGGAAATTACCTGAAGCCCATTCTTTACCTACTACATGAGCTTTGATGCAACACTTCTATTTGGCAAATATGACCCAAAGAGAATTTGAGGTTCTCAACCTCCACCATCTCTTCATTGTTAATTTATTTCCAAAGTTTGCTATACTTTTGAATCCAATACCCCTTGTCACATAGAACACATTAATTTAACCAAGAATTCCAAAAGTTATTACGACCTTGGCTACTACCCCTGAATCAATCAACTAAATTCTTCTCAATTAACTTAAGAGTACCTTTAAGAGTGGTGAAAGCAGAGTGAGTATAAATAGGAATTTAGTGGAGAACACTCTTGATCAAAACAATGGGCCCCCTCCCAACCCCCTCCTCATGACAAAGAAGCTTAACATGCTACCCATTAAGCCTTTTGACAACCTTACTAACAATATAATCAAAATATTCTAGCATATTTCTTACCAACATACAATGGGCAACCAAGATAAGTAAAAGGAAAGTTTTTCCCCTGAGATGGGTACATCTCTTTCACCTATTAATCCTTTGAGCTGATGTTTTAGAAGCAGGTAAAAATAAACTTTTATCTCTATTGACTAGCTTTCCAGAACTTAACTCATATACGTTGTTGATACAGTTCATGATGAGTCTCATAGAAGGAATATTGCCACTGCTAAAAATAAAAATATCATCAACATAATCCAAGTTATTTATATTAGGACAATTAGGAGGCATGGAAAAGAGGATGAACATATTATGATCGTTCATATCATTTAAAGATCTAGGTGCTTAGAAATCATTTGACATAATTAAAACCATTGGAAGGTGTTAATGTACCTTTAAAGGACATAAAAAAGGGCTAAACTATGAAAACTAGGCGAAAAACGTGCATTCGTGGTGCACCTTGCCAACCTTAATTTACGGTGGCCTGGTTCTAGAGCACTGGTGGAACGCCGCGCCAAGCCCCAAGTAACTGAGGCCAGTTTCTTATGAACTGCATGCATGACGCGTTGACGAATTTTTCAACTCATTTTTCATCTCCAAACCTCCCTATTCTTTCACCAAACACTTGGGACTATTGGTACCATTAAAACCCAGTGGATTCATGTAAGAAACAACCCCGAAAAACAAGAATCAAACAACAATTCACATCTAACAATTCAATCAATGAGAATTCGACATTTTTCTTGAAGAACTTCACCTTTTAACATGTAAACAACTCATGAATCTCTCAATTGAAACAAATTGGCGTGTGGGTCAACTAAACCAAGACAAAAGATCTCACATATCTTGATAAGGATCACCCTCGATGAACCTCACTCAATGTTCTTGATGTTCTTTGCAAATTCTTGGCTTTTCTTCCTTCTCTTCTTCTTTTCTCTCTTCTCCAAGCCCTAAGCGTGAGTTTAATTTTCCAAAACTTAGTTAAGGTTTATTTTTAACACTAATAAAACCTTAAAACGAATTAGGAAAATAAGGGTAAAAATACTAGTTTGCCCTTAAATCGAGAATTGGACTTTCCTCAATTCAATGGCCCAACTTCTGATAGGCAGATCTCCCTCATACGACATAAAAAATTTGCAAACTTAATGGCGTTGGAAAGATCTCTCCAAGGGATTTACAACCATATCCAGAACTACCTCTAAATCATCCTGAGATATGAGTTATGGTCTTTTGAAAATGACCAAACTCATTTTTTTAACTTGGACAAATTTTCCTGTTTTCTACTTTTCTTTCCAAAAAAAAATTTAGTTTCTTAGCTTATATCTAGCTATTTTGAGTTACGAGATGCTACACATCCTAAATCAGGATATTTGGTTATTATTTTCTTCATGTCAAAGGTAATCTGTATGTGTTTTTCAATCTTCGACTGAAATAAAAGTTCCACTCCTATCAAGCATTTCATCAAGATAACTCCGAAACAAGGAAGTCTTGATACTTGAGGCATTTATATCAGAAAAATCTTGAGAAAATGAGCTATTTGCAGAGCAATTTTTGTGACAAAACAATGTTCAATTAAAAGATTAACATACTTTCTTCTATTTTTAATGTTCACAACAATATCAATCCAATTGGAACAAAGCTCGACTTCTTTTATTGATCCCAACTCTTCAACATATAAGCAAAGGTGAAGCTAAGTATATCTTGATCAAGTGTCTCAAGATCCATCCCAAATATCTGCTTGCAGCTACTGTGTAATATGGGATCTCCATCCCAAATATCCTCCAACGAAATTCCCTCTCCGACCAATAGCAAGGAAAACACACGATCAAATACAAGTTTAGAATTTACGCATTAATACATTGCAATAATTCTACTATAGAAGGTGATAGACTTATGCATTTGGATTGGACTGGTATTAATCCAATTACATAAGTCAATCACCTTCTGTGGTAGAATGATTGCATTGGCATTAATGCATAAATTCCAAATCAGAGTTGTATTGATCGTGTGTTGTTGTTGCAATTGGCTGGAGAGAGAATTTCATTGGAGGATATTCGTGATGCAAATCCCACCTTATATAGTAGCCGGAAGTAGAAACTTGATATGAATTATGTGAGACAGTGGATCAAGATATACTTAGTTTGACCTTCGCTTATGATGTTTAAGAGTTAGAATTCATAAAACAGTCGAGCTTTGTCCCAAAGAGAGGTTTATTACTGTAATTAGTTAGAATAGAAAGAAGTATGTTAATCTTTGTTTTCATCATCATTTTGTCACATCAATTGCTTTGCAGATAGCCCATTTCCTCAAGGTTTTCTGATATAACTACCTCAAGTATCAAAACTTCCTTGTTTCTAAGTTTTCTAAATTTCTGCTTTGGGTAAAGAATGAACAAAGAACAAAATTGGAGTTTGATCAGTTCTCTTTCGTTTTCAGGTGGCACTGTGGTGGTTG
>CM050944.1:57096446-57118946 GCA_027789145.1 Solanum arcanum
TTTTTTTATAATAGAGTCGTTACTAGCCGTTGGGTAACGGCTAGTGGGCCCCCCCAACGGCTAGTTGAAGAGAAATTCATCCAATAGGGCCCCTACCCCACCCCTAACTTTTTAATACCCTAAAGTTTTAAAAATTACACTTTAACCCATTTTTTTACTTATAAATACCCCTAAATTTCATTCTTTTAAATCACAATATCATCTATTCATCTTCTACTCTCTCAACTCTCTACTCTCTATCTCTAATCTCTAATTCTATAATATATAATATCTTAAATTCCGGTGTTGCCTTACTTGGTCTTTGGAAATTAGATTTGGAGCTTCAAAATTCAATTTTCAACTTTTCACGTTCGGCTTTCGGCGGTCATAAACGTCTACTATTTTAAGTAGACGTTCGGTACATTCGTTCTAACTTTTATTTTACGTTTTATTTATATTTAAATAATTATTTATTTATTTGAGATTTATAATTTGCATAATTGCATAACATTTTTCGTATTATATTTAATCTCACGTTTAATTTTTTAATATGGATTTCGGCAAAAATATTGTTCAAAAAGGAAAGGAGAAAAAAAGTGCATTAGAGCGTGTAAGAAATATTTGTAACTTTACATCCTCCGATAATGCAAAAAACGGTAGTTCTTCTAAAATGATAGTAGAGAAAAAGATCTTGAAGAACTAGCTAAAATGATATGTGTTATGGGTTTGCCATTTAGTTTTGCTGAAAATCCCGGTTTTATACATTCAAATTGTATATAATCCAAATTTAAAGGTTTTGCTAGAAATACAATAAAAAAGGCTGTATTTGATTATCATGCACAACATTTTCAATATCTTCGTTGTTTATTTTATTATAATACTTGTAAAATAGCTATGACTTCTGATATGGGTCGTAGTGTAAATGGTAACGATTATTTGACTGTTACTGCACATTGGATTGATGAAAATTTTATATGCAAAAAAGAATTTTAGCTTATAAATGTTGTCAAATGCAAAAAACCGGTAGTTATATTGCTCAAACTATTTTAGATATTTTACAAAGTTATGGAATATGTGATAAAATAAGTAGTATAACCTTAGATAATGCTTCAAGTAGTAATTTTGCTGTTCAATATTTAAAAACTACACTTTGTCCTTTTTATGGAAGATCTTTCTATTCAACCTATTCCCGAACATGTTACTAAAGCAATGTTGAATGATTTACAAAGGGATTTATATGGTGGCACCAACTATTAATTCAAACTAATATTTTTGTAAATGTAATTGTAATATCAAATATATATTAATAAAAATATAGGCTATTCGCCTTAATTTGTTTTTTAATATTGTTGTATTAAATTTAATTTTTGATATAGTCAATTTTAAATTTTATAACTTTAAAGTTTAAATTCAAAAATTTTAAACTTTAAGAGTTTGAAATTTAAATTTTATAACTTTAAAATTTGAATTTAAAATTTTCAAACTTTAAAAGTTTGAATTTAAAGTTTGAAAATTTAAATTTGAAAGTTTAAAATTTAGAAAATTTTAAATTAAAACTTTAAAGTTTATAACTTAAAAGTTTTAAAATTAAATTTAACTTTAAAATTTGAATTTAAAATTTTCAAACTAGTTTGAATTTAAAGTTTGAAAATTTAAATTTATGACTTTAAAGTTTGAAATTTAAATTTTTAAATTGCTTAATTATTATAATAAAAATTATATTGAATTAACTTTTTTTTTAAAAAAAAAAATCCGGTTAAATCCAGGATCTGGTCGGTCGGTCGGTATAGTACCGGTTTACTACTAGGACCGGGCGGAACAATAATTATTTTACCAGTTTCAGGACCGGTCGGTTGCGATTCGGAACTATACCGGTACACACGATGGGTTAAAATGGCAGTTACAGTAATTACCGGTCCGGTTTTGTCGGTTCCGGTACCACTGCCACACATAGAAATGACTACTCTGCTGGGGAATTTATAGGTTCTAACCATAACAGACTTATGTTAGTTATTAAGGTTTTTACCATATGCTTACTTGCTTCCTTTATTTTCATGCTTATGTGATATAAATTGCTTATTTATTATTGTTTATCAAAAATGTTTATTTGTTACTATTTTATATACAAGCGTTTTAATTTCATCCTAGTGTGGATTTATTTCTTATAACTAGCTTTGTTTATTGCTCTTTGGACTATCTTGTTAATTGTTTAAAGAGGCTATTCTTCTTCTTCTCAATCTGTAGCTGCATGTGAGTTACGTCAATTTTGTTTCGCTTTTTTTTTAGCCTTGTTTTACTCACAGTGGGTACTGATGGTATCCATATTATTTTGGGAATATATTATCTCTAAGTTGGATTTTTGTTTCACCTGCTGGTGGATTTTCTTTTCCTTTAAGTTTTGCTCGACCTTTAACTGTTAAAATGTTGTCATATGATAGTCTTTTTTGTGATCCATTTATCAATAGGAAAGGTGTAGTCAATCATTTTCAAATTTAAAAGTTGAATTTTTTTTCTAAATACATGTTATGAAATGTCGATTTTGCTAAGTCTCTCTTGCTAGAATAGTGGGGTTTATTGCTCAATTAGATTTTGGTATTAAGTTTCTTTGTCGTGAATGGGTATTAATTATTTTCTTTTCCTCGTGTTTGCATGTAAAATTGGCCGAGTTCGCTAATAACTCATTTCTTACCTTGTATTTCAAGGAGAGGTAAAGGCTCAAATTTCCTTGTTCGAGTCAAGCAATCCGTGGAACCAAGGAACAGGTCCAAAGTTGGAAGAATTTGTACAGATCAAGAAGTCGAAGAGATTGGGCTAAAAGGATCAAATTTATTTTCGAAACTTGTATTTTGTTATTTTTGGGCTAAGACCCCTTGTCACTTTTCTTTATTCTTTGTTATTTTGTTTAGTTTATGACAGGTACAAAGGTGGCCCGAATTAGGCCATAGGCCCAAAAACAAAAATGGGTCTAGATACCAGTCCAGGCAGACAGAAATCGGATATGGACTCAACTGTTTCTCTTTCTCTCTCTCTTTATTTTATCGCTTGTTTCTTTTGATTATTGTTAGTTTTAGGGTTAAAGAATTCAATTCCCCGCAAGACGCTATTTTGTTTTAAATGTTTAAATTAAATTGGTCATTTTTAAATAAACTTTAAAAATGATAGTAAATAAATTTCACGAGTTAAAAGCTTTTTACTTTGAAAAATAGGCCATTTTTTTTATCTTTTAAGGAATTCCAAATAGATTTGAATTAAGTTCAGTTTTGGCCAAACAAAGTTATTTACTGGATAATCGATAATTAGCGAGTATTTTAGGTTCCGTAAAAACTTTCCCAAAATATAAATAAGAATCCCTGAACCACCTTAGGATTTTCAATTAGTTTTCTGTTTAAATGTTTTGAAAACTAAGTTTTCTTGATTTTTCTTTAAACAAGTCATAAAACATTTAAAATATTTTTCTTCGCATATATAACATTGTCTATGCAATTTCATTTGACCTTGTTGTAGCCGTACATTAATGTTCGTTCAATTGTGGACACTATTAAACTCATTGGTATTGATCAAGACTGGTGAAATTGAATGAACATTAATGTACACAAGGATCTTTTGGACCTTTCCCACTTTATTTAAACCCTAAGTTACATTATTTTGACCCTAAATCATCATATTTTAGTCAATTTAATCCTAGAAACATAATTAAAACATATCTAAGTCAAATCATTAAATCAAAACTTAGAAAATTAGAAGAAAGAGAGGAGAAAAAGTTCAAGAACCCTAGGTCAAGAATGAAAACAAGCTCCAGAAGTTCCAGCTCCGAAACTTAAGTATTTTTCCGTGGATTTCATCACCAGGTATGTCAGATTTCGTTAGTGGGTTCCTTTCACCCATTGGGTCCCTATTTTCAGTCAGATTCTTGAAATCCATATCATGCTTAGACCTAGGGTTTCTAGAACTTGAACAGAAGTTCATGAATTAATTAGTTATATGTTCCAAGTCATATTTCCATGCTATTATTGAGTTTATCGCATGAATTTTTAGAACCCTAGCTTTGTATTTCTTTAGTTCTTGAATTACACATGCGAGGTCAGATATTTCAGACACTTCAGATATACAAGTCTGAGTTATAAATGCATAATTACCATATTAATTGTTGCATTCTCAGTTTGCATGTTCAGTTTTGAACTATCTAGTATTTACAGAAACTCAGACATAATCAGTAAATTTGCAGAATTCATTGGGAGTAGCATAATACCGAGTTGGACTAGGGTTTAGCGTACCCAATAGTCCTAGAACTACTTGCCTAGTAGGTTGTAAGTCCCGTCTGTGGGCAATCAGTTTAGTGATCACGCCAGCATGCCTTTATACCTTTGGCAGGGTATATTAGGTCCTCTTGATAAAGCGTATACATCGGACTCCACATTTAGCTCATGTGGTTTTATATCAGTTATTAGTAGATCCTACAGTTCATTCAGACTCTCTACATTGACTATTTATCAGTATATTCAGTATTCAGTTTCAGCATGTTATAAATTGATCATTGCATCCAGTTAACTCAGAAATCAGCATATCATCTTCAGATTTTTTTACTTGTTTTTTTTCTTGTTCAGTTATATTTTATTTCAGCTTTATTCTATCCTACATGCTCAGTACCTTTCTAACACTGATGCATACGTGCGCTTAAGGCTGGGCATAATATGGTTTAAACCAAAAAACAATCCAAATCGATTTTTTTTCTTAAATTTAGTTTTGGTTTTTCGGTTATTTCGGTCAGTTATAGTTTAGTTTTTGATATTTAATTCTTCGGTTTGGTTTTTGTTTTTTAGGTAGAAAAATTCGGTTAACCGAAAAAACTGAAAGTATATGTACCCCTAAATTAAATATCAGCCCCTGCCCAGCTGACCAACATTCAAATTAGGCCAAAATTCCAACAAGAAATCCCTAAATTGGTTTACTTAACACATACCACCGTAAGTCGTAACTGTCATCTCTCAACTCTCATCATCGTCGAAGCTCGTCTCTCATCTCTCAGCTCGTCGTCCGTCATCTCTTATGTGTCAGGCCATCCGTTGCTCCTGGATCCTTGTTGAGTGCTCGCGCCTCGCAGCCTGCAGGCCGCAACTTCTTAGTGCTTGTGACTTGAAAGTCGAAGGTCAGTGTTTATTGGACAGTGTCCATTTCTCATCGCATATTAAGTATAACTTCATCTAAAAATCCTTATATACATTATATTAAATTCAAATACAAGATGAATAGTAAGTATTGAGGGGTGTTTGTAAGTTATTATTTTAATGGTCATTCCTTGTAAGTGTAAGTATGTAACAACATATATTTAATTCGTTATAGACACCAATGGATGTTTTCTTATAATAGAAACATAATTTTGCTTCAAAAATTCCAATATGTTAACAATATTGGGTGTCTTAACAGACATGTAATCTCCACTTTGTTGAGTTTGAAATGTTTAGCTGATCTTGAAGATAGATACATATAGATTAGTGGTGAATGGTTCATTTGTTTGTATGTATTGTTAATATCCCCATTTATAAAGAGGAGTGTCATGCACTTGTTTCAATACCTCTAGGAATATGCAAGGGAATATGACTATTTATGAAGCTATATTATTTAAATTTACTAAAAATTTTCAGATGGAACAGGCAACTATTAATTAAATTTGGTTAAACCGAAACTGAACCGAATAAACCAAACCAAAATTATAAAAACCGAATTGAAACAAATTTATTTCAGTTTGGTTTTGTTTCATATTTTGCCAAATCGAAAACCGAATAACCGAGCCGAATCAACCAAACGCCCAACCCTACATTCGCTACATCTTTTTGTGATATAGGTTCAGGTTCTCAGCATCCAGATCACGCATAGATTGATTTCTAATCTCCAGTTCAGCAGATTTAGTGACAACAGTCATGAGTGTCATTTTAGTCTTTAGTCATTTAGTTTCAGTTTTGCTAGATTTTGCTTGGTCTTGTACTAGTATTTCTAGTCTAGTTTAGAAGCTATTTTTAGACATAGTTAGTTTTAGCTTAATGTTGAGTTAGTAACTTCACTGTGTTAAACTCATCAGTTTTCATATATATCAGTTTTAGCATATGGGTATTCCCCATCTCTTCATTATAAGTTATGATTTAGCTTCTGCATTAGTTATTATGTTTAGTACGCCCATGATCATGCCAGAAGGGTTAGCTTGGGATTACTTGTGGTTCTATGTTCTGTGTCCGTGTCTCGCGGATAGCTCGAGGAGTGAAAAATCTTGATATCAGAGCACTAAGTTCAAGAGTCTTAGGATGTATGAAAAGCTGAACTAAGTGGAGTCCTCTTCATGGGTGTGAAGTGCACCACATCTACTGAGAGAGAGTCTACAAAGTGTTTTTAGGAAACCTTCACTTTTTGCTACTTTTATCGTGTGTAAGGTATGATATTATTCCTATCAAACTTGACGTTCTACGTTTCAGATCATGCCTTCTTGTTGAGCTTAGGCATGGAATGTTAATGCAGTTCTTCTAGTACCAGATAAGGAAGTTCTAATGTAGAGTTTCAGAACCCCAATTCAGATTTTGGCTCAAAGTATGACCAACCAGAACAATCAAAAGGTTCGAGTTCAAACTAATAACAATGGTGGATCAGTGGCAGCTAGTATTCAACATTTGTTTAGAAAGATTCATCTAAGTTTCAGGGTCCCAAGTTGTGTGAGGACCCACAGAAGTTCATTGATGGTGTCAATAAAATATTTGGATTTATGCAAGTTACTGGTAGTGATAGGGTGAAATTGGCATCCAACAAGCTTAAGGATTTGACTCACATATGGTTCACTCAGTGTAAAGACAACAGAGACTACTTTGTCTTTTGCAACTTAGTATAGAACTAAACTTTAGTATTAGTCACGAAATCCTCTCAGAACCTTTCTAGTATCTACTCCAATTGGTGACCCAGTTATAGCTCGACGAGCATATAGAAATTGCCCTTTCACAGTCTCTCAGAAAGTCACCTCAGCAGATCTTGTATAGTTAGAAATGGTAGACTTAGATGTAATCCTAGGCATGGATTGGTTACATTCCTATTATGCCTCGGTCGATTGTAGAACTAGGATTGTTCGTTTTTTAGTTTCCAAACGAACCAATCTTAGAATGTAATGGTAGTAGCTTAGCACCTATGGGTCGATTTATTTCTTACCTTAAAGCCAAAAAGATCATCTCCAAGGGTTATATCTATCATCTAGTTTGGGTTAAAGATTCTAGATCTGAAACCCCAACTCTTTAGTCAGTTCCAGTAGTCTGTGAGTTTCCAGAAGTATTTCCAGAAGATCTTCCCGAGTCCCTCCGAAAAGGGATATCAACTTTGGTATTGATCTCCTACAAGATACCCAACCTATTTCTATTCGTCCATACAGAATGGCTCCAACTGAGCTTAAGGAATTAAAAGAGCAGTTGAAAGACCTTCTTAATAAGGGCTTCATCTAACCTAGTATTTCACCATGGGGTTCACTAGTGTTGTTCATAAGGAAGAAAGATGGGTCTCTCAGAATGTGCATTGACTATAGACAGTTAAACAAGTTCACAATCAAGTATAAGTATCCCATCCCCAGGATTGACGACTTGTTTGACCAACTTCAGGGTGCTACTCACTTCTCAAAGATAGACCTCTAATCGGGTTATCATCATCTTAGAGTCAGAGATAGTGACATTCCGAAAACAGCCTTTAGAACTTGGTATGGTCATTATGAATTTGTGGATATGTCGTTTGGACTAACCAATGCTCTTGTAGATTTCATAGATTTGATGAACAAAGCGTTTAAATAGTACTTGGACTTGTTCATTATCGTCTTCATTGATGATATCTTCATTTACTCTAGGAATGAGGAAGAACATGCGAGTCATTTGAGAATTATTTTATAGACTCTCAAGGATCGCTAGTTATTGGCTAAGTTTAGAAAATGTTAGTTCTGGTTGTAATTCGTTGCTTTTCTTAGTCACATTGTATCTACTGAAGGGATCCGAGTGGGTTCACAGAAGATAGAAGCAATGAATTGAAAACTATATTGACTACATTCCTATCTTGACTCTACCAGAGGGTTCAAATGGTTATGTGATCTATTGTGATGCATCCAAAGTTGACCAAGATTGTGTGTTGATGCAGTGAGGTAAGGTGATAACTTATGCCTCTAGACAACTTAAGGTTCATGAGAAGAACTATCCAACTCATGACCTTGAGCTTGCAGCAGTGGTGTTTTCACTAAATATCTAGAGATACTACTTGTATGGTTTTCACGTAGATTTGTTCACTTACCATAAGAGCCTTCAATATGTGTTCACCCAAAAAGAGTTGAATCTTCTCCAGAGAAGATGGCTTGAATTCCTTAAGGATTATTATATGAGTGTGCATTATCATCAAGGTAAGGCAAATGTAGTAGCAGATGCCCGCATCAAATTATCTATAGGTAGTGTAGCCCATGTTGAGGAAGAAAAGAAGGAGCTAGTGAAGTATGTTCATAGGCTTGCTCGCTTAGGAGTTCGCCTTATGAGCATATCATACAATGGTGTAACAGTTCAAAATGGGGCAGAGTCTTCTTTGGTAGTGGAGGTTAAGGATAAGCAAGACAGTGATCCAATTTTGCTTGAACTTAAGAATGCAGTCCACAATCAGAGGTAGAGGTTTTCTCCCAAGGGGGAGATGGTGTACTTCGCTACCAGAGCAGATTGTGTGTCCTGATGTGGGAGAGTTGAGGCTGCATATTCTTGCAGAAGCCTATAACTCCAGGTATTCTATTCATCCAGAATCCACTAAGATGTACCACGATCTGCGGGAAGTCTATTGGTGGAATGACATGAAGAGGGAAATAGCAGACTTTGTGAGTAAGTGCCCCCATTGCCAGCAAGTCAAGGTAGAACATCAGAAACCAGGAGGTATGAATCAATAGATCGATATTCCTACTTGGAAGAGGGATGTGATCAATATGGATTTCATCACAGGGTTACCTCGTACTCGTAGAAAGCATGACCCAATTTGGGTTATAGTTGATAGGATGACTAAGTCTTCTTGATTTTTGGCGTTTAAGACTACAAATTCGGCAGAGGATTATGCCAAGCTTTACATTAATGAAATTGTGAGGTTGCATGGGGTTCCTTTGTCTATTATCTCAGATAGAGGTCCTCAGTTTACCTCTCATTTCTGGAAGTCATTTCAGAAAGGTCATGGTACTTAAGGTAACCTTAGTACAACATTTCATCTAACGACTGATGGGAAGGCATAGCGTTCAGACCTTAGAGGATATGTTGAGAGCTTGTGTGATCGATTTCAAAGGTAGTTGGGATGATCACCTTCCTCTTATTGAGTTTTCCTATAATAATAAATATTATTCTAGCATTCAGATGACCACTTATGAGGCTTTATATGGGCGTAGATGTAGATCTACTGTTGGTTGGTTTGAAGTAGGTGAAGCAGCTTTGATAGGGCCAGATTCAGTCTTTATGCTATGGAGAAAGTGCAACTAATCAGAGATAGACTTAATATGGCCCAAAGTCGTCAAAAATATTATGCAGATATAAGGAGAAGGGAACTAGAGTTCCAAGTTGATGATTTGGTTTTTCTGAAGGTCTCACCTATGAAAGGGCTGATGATATTTTAAAGAAAGGGAAGCTCAGTCCTAGATATGTAGGCCCTTATAAGATCTTCAAAAGGGTTGGCAAGGTGGCATATGAGTTAGAGTTGACAGCAGAATTAGCAGTAGTGCATTCGGTCTTCCACATCTCACTCTTGAAGAAGTGTGTGGGTGACCCAGCCTCTATAGTGCCACTAGATAGTGTGGAGGTGAAATATAGTCTTTCTTATGAGGATTTATCAGTTGAGATTCTTGACTATCAGGTCAGAAGGTTGAGACACAAATAAGTCGCTCCAATTAAGGTTTTGTGGAGGATTCAGTACGTAGAGGGAGCTACTTGGGAAGCATAAGAAGTCATCAAAGCCAAGTATCCTCACCTCTTTCCTTCCGATTCAACTCTAGCTTGAGGTAATAGTTCCTCTTCAATTTTCAGTCATTTACGTGTGAATTCAGTCTTAGAATCATGTTCCCTCTGTTTGTACTTGCATTTTCAGCGTATTTGCATGTTATCGGAAATCAATTCAGTCAGAAACTCAATTCTCAGTGTTTAGTAGTAGGGTTTGCGGCTCTCTACATCTATTTCAGCTAGTTTAGTCTTCATTCGAGGACGAATGTCCCAAAGGGGATATAATGTAACACCCTATAGCCAAAATAGACAAAAAAAAAATCAGTTTTTCAGAAAAATCTGTAGGTGCAACTGACATGACCATAGGCAGACTATAGCCTGACCCATGGTCCATCCTGCACAACCCTCGATGGAATCAGAGACTCCCAAAAACTCAGCCGAGAAAAATTGGCTAAGTCTTGATCGACGGACGGACCTACGGTTTGTAGGTCAGACAACAGTTTGTAGTCTGTGACCGTCGATTGAGACCCCCATTCAGCCACTTTTGGACAAGATCAACGGATGACTAACACAGTCTGTAGGTGGACCTATGGTCCGTAGGTCTGACCGTAGGTTGTAATTAGCAGACAGTTAAGAGGTAAATGTTGTTGGGTCAACTTCAAATGGTCATAAGATTTATAACAAAATGAATTAGGTGTCTCACGACCTACCCACAGATAAATAATTCAATTAGCTTTTCATATGCACCGACCTTGCTAAAATCAGACCTTAGAGTAAAATGTTATGCTCATTATAGTAAAGGCATGCCAAACAGGCCCAACCTACGGACCCAACGATGGGGCGTCGATCAAACGACGGACCGTCTGTCCTAATTGTCGTTTGGTCCAACAACAACTTATCCAGGGGACTTTTGGACCTTTCCAACTTCGTTTAAATCCTAAGTTACATCTTTTTTTTTAATCTTAAATCATCATATTTTTTTCACTTTAAGCCTAGAAACATAATCAAAACATATCTAAGTCAAATCATTAAAACAAAACATATAAAATTAGAAGCAAGATAGGAGAAAAAGCTCAAGAACCCTAGTTCAAGAACGCCACAATCTCCAGTAGTTCCAGCTCCAAAACTTAAGTATTTTTCCGTGCATTTAATCACCAGGTATGTGGGACTTCACTAGTGCGTTCCTTTCACCCATAGTCTCTAGTTTTCAGTCAGATTCTCGATTCTCATATCATGCTTACACCTAGGGTTTCTAGAACCTCAACAAAACTTCATAAATCAATTAATTATATGTTCCAGGTCATATTTCCATGTTATTATTTCTTTTATCGCATGAATTTTCAGAACCCTATCTTTGTATTTCTTTAGTTCTTGAATTACACATGCTAGGTCAGATATTTCAGACACTTCAAATATACATGCCTCAGTTATAAATGCATAATTACCATATTAATTGTTGCATGTTCAGTTTTGAGCTATCCAATATTTAAAGAAACTCAAACATTATTAGTAAATTTATAGAATTCATTGGGAGTAGCGTAATACCGAGTTGGACTAGGGTTTAGCGTACCCAATAGTCTCAGAACTACTAGACAAGTAGGTTGTAAGTCCCCTCTGTGGGCAATCAGTTTAGATATCACGCTTACATGCCTTTATACCTTTGGCAGGGTATGTTGGGTCCTCTCGATGAGGAGTATACATCGGTCTCCACATTTATTTATTTTTTTTTATTTTATTATCTGTTATTAGTAGTTCCTATAGTTTTGTCAGACTCTCTGCATTGACCATTTATCAGTATATTCAGTATTCCATTTCAGCATGTTATAAGTTGGTCATTGCATCCAGTTAACTCATAAATCAACATATCATGTTCAGATTATTTTACTTTCTTTTGTGCTTGTTCAATTATGTTTTAATTCAGCTTTTTTCTATCCTACATGCTCAGTACCTTTCAAGTACTGATGCATATGTGTGCTACATCTTCTCGTGATGTAGGTTCAGGCTCTCAGCATCCAGAGCACACATAGATAAATTTTCGATCTCCAGTTCAGCAGATTCAGTTGGTGAGTTCTCATTCTTCGAGGACAACAGTCATGAGTGTCATTTCAGTCTTTAGTCATTTAGTTTCATTTTTGCTAGATTTAGTTGGGGCTTGTCCCAATATTTTTAGTTGAGTTTAGAGGTTTTTTTTCAGACATAGTTAGTTTCATCTCAATGTTGAGTTAGTAACTTCATTGTATTAAACTCATCAGTTTTCATATATATCAGATTTAGCATATGGGTGTTTCCAATATTTTCATTATAAGTTATGATTTAACTTCTGCATCAGTTATCATCTTTAGTATGCTCATGATCATTCCAGCAGGGTTAGCTTGGGATCATTTGTAGTCCTAGGTTCCGTGTACGCGTCTCGGGGGTAGCTCGGGGCGTGACAAATAGCTTCATCTATTTGGGTTAGTTTCCCAATACATCAGTGCTAATATTGACCTCAGAACGATAAGCTCCACCAAATCCAATAGTTGATGCTTTTGCTAAAAGGAAGCCTACACAACAATGTTTATCATGATATCTTCCATCTCTATCTAATCCTCGTTAGAAGATTTCATAGTGCCCTCAAGCATCTCTTTGTCAGTATCTACCTCTAATTCTGGATCAACTGCCTGCTCCGTACTACACTCTTTTTCTGATGATGGTCTTTTTCATCTCAGACATATATGGAATCTCCACTATTCCAAAGATATTGGACATATCATTAGACTTACAGTAGCCCACATCTTTCCGCGGCAATGCAAAAATTGCTTTTAAGGACATTACCTCATTTGTGGCCCCTTGATCACGCTCACACCTTGCTATCCTAGTTGTTAGGGCGCCGATGGTTGTGCTCAATGGTGTCACAGCATAATTGAAGGCAGTTTGGATTATTCTAGGAATGGAGGTTCCAAGATTGGCCGCCTGACATTTGGCAGACTGGGCCAGCAGTCCCATTTGTATTAGAGATTCCTGAGTCATTTGATCCCGGGAGGAAACAACAGAAACATGAAGTGTCACTAAGATTAGTAGTGATACTAAATGTACCTGAAGGCGTAGGGGCTTGAGAAGGGAAATATGCCTCTGCAAGTATGGTATCTGTAAGTCACCGGAGTTTTCTTTTTCTTCCTCTTTGCTTGATCCTTTAGGTACTCAACTTCGATTCTTCTGATATTAGTGGAAGATGTTGGAGTTATTTCCACATCCTTCTTGGAATCTCTTGATAATCGAGCTCTTTCACACACATAGTAATCAACAGCGGGAATAGGAGACAGGTCAGGCTCTGCTTTGCACACATATGGATCTCGAAAGCAATGATCGTCCCCAGATTTATCATAGTTTTGTTGATAATGCACCCCAAATAAGCTGCCTTGTTAAGTTGAAGAATTGATTCATTTTGGGAAGGCATAATTGTGTTGCTAATGAGTCTAAACCAGTATCTTGCAGCCACATTTAGATCTTTCTTTTCAATTGAAATTCCCTCTACTAACCACTTCGGAGCATCATCATCTAAGATTAGTGAATCTAACCACTTTTTCATCTCATCCAATTTCTCTTTTTTGTTCAAGTACTGGCACTGCTTCCCAATCTTGTTGGACATGCCCAAAACTTTGTTGATAGTCTTGTTGTCGCAAGCTACCTTCCTTCCTTTGACAACTATATAGTCAACTACTTTGGACGATGTTATTAGACTCTTCCTCTGAGGTACTAATGCGTTGTATGCATTGTAAATTCTCTGACCCAGCTTGGTAGATATGACCCATAGTCCTGGTGAAGATTTGGAATTGGTGATGTTTCAGGCACTCTTTTATCTTCGGATGCTTATCGATGACCCATCTATGGACAACCATTTTTCCTCAATGATTGTTCTCAATCCCTCGTACTTTAATCTATTCAAAGACATAGGTAGGGGCCCTGTACTGGAGGTTCCAATACTATTGTTTGTTTTAGAGATGGAGGAGTCAAAATGGTAGACTAAGAATGCCTAATCAAAGATTAAATCATTTAGCTTTTTAGATCGTAACTCAAAACTCTAAGCCTCTGTCTGGTAATCTTCATTAGAACTCAAATTCTCACTGTCATATGTTGTCACACCCCGAGCCTACAGCCTGGACGTGGCTGACACCCAATGACCATTGCTAGCCTTGAGCAAACCCTTGGACTGTCTTACTTCACTCAGCAGACTTAACTCAATAATAAGTAAGGGTTAATCTCACTAAGATAACTTAGCATAAAAATGTGTTGGCCAAAGTGGCACTTTAGTCTCAAAATAGAACATCTAAAATGCAAGATAAAGAGAAACTCAAAACAGACAATCTGTCTAAGAAGCCTCTATAATAATAAGATGAATGTTGGGACAAACCCCAATTCATTCTATAAATGAAAAGACTACAAAGCAATAAAAGAGTCCTCTGAAATGCAAGGAGGCTCACCACTGACTCTGAGTGCTCAAACTGGATCGACGAGGTGCTAGATGTTGATCCTGGTATCTGCATCTGCGATAGATGTTGATCTCGTGTACCTGCATCTGCATCATAAGACGATGTAGGCCAACATTCATTAGTACATTGAATGTACAAATATGCGAGTTGAAATGCTAAACAACATAGGCTAGAAAGAGTCTTGAAAGAAACTGAAAAAATTACTTGGGTCAACTCAACTCAACATGACTGACTCATTTCAATATAAAAAAATTTAAACACAAGCGCAATATAATGAAATTTGTTTGAAAACATACTGAAACTTTGAATATATACAAGGATACAAATAACTGTGAGATTTATGTAGAGTAGAATTAAACTGATGTGTGTGTGTATATATATATATAAGTGCATTTTCCTTTTGTGGGAGTTTCTCTAACCGACAAACATCACTTAGAAGCTAGAGTGATAATAAAATATTTTTCCTCATTCTGCCAGAGTCGTCCTATACCTTTCCATCAATATAGAAATTGAATTTCCTAATGGATCCACTAGTCTATGCTATAAATCACTAAAGGAATCATCTACAAAGTACGACCCTTTTCTACCCATTGTGGATACATGGTTTATGGGGGTTGGGAGTTTTCTGAACTCTCCCCTATATCGGTGCTCAATACTACTCCAAAAAATATCATTATATAAGCTCTTATGTTTTTAAAACATACTGACTTCTGTGATTTGATATTAGTGCTCAAAACATAGCTCAAAGTCTATCTTGGAAATCTCTGTTTCCTCTCTTACTTTATTTAGAAAGTGACTAAACTAGACCAAAACCTCTTTGAAATATCAGTTTTCCATTTTAACTTAAATGTGAAAACATTTATAAACTTTTAGGGAATACTTAGTTCCTTATAAGTTTTGAGAAATAAACTCAAGTCTTTACTATTTGCTTAACTTGAAACTCTTGACTTTAACTTAGCTCTTAGAAAATACTTAGTTCCCTTATATTTCTTGAAGGAAAGACTTCAACTTTTACTCTTTACTCTGACTTGAAACTTGAATGTTAAAAACGAAGTTAAAATGTTTAATAAAGACTATTGAAAACTTTGAGAAACCTTGATTCTTAACTTCTAGAATTAACTCTTAACTCCTTTGACTTTGATCTTAACTTTCCTTGAATTTGAATTAAGTAATCAAGGCTATGATTTATGTTCTTTAGTGATTTGTAGGTGTTATAAAATTTATTTAAAGTAATTAGGATCATCGGAAGGTGTTAATGTAGCTTATAAGGACTTATAAGGGTTAAAATACAAAAATGAGCGAAAAACGTCAATCTGGGCGCAGTGGTGGCACCCCGAGCCAGCCTCAGTTGACTGAGGTTTGGTTCTAGCGCACAAGTGGCACACCTCTCCAGGCATCAGTCATTGGGGCCTCTTTTTGGCGCACTGCTGGCGTGATGCACCTGGCCTTGCCCAAGTGCGTCTCACAATTTTTTCAACTCATTTTCTAGTTCCAAATCTCCTAAATCTACATGGTTTTATCCCCAAACCCCTAGAATTATCAATACCTTCAATACCCATCAGATCTAAACCTAAAACAACATTGGAAACTACCTATCAACATCAATGGGCATGCAATCAACTGACCAAAAAGTGAATCGATGAGATTATCAAGAATTCACTTCTAATCATGTAATCAATTCTAAAAATTCTCAACTAAACAATATTGGTGTGCAGATGAATTAACCCAACACAAAAGATCTCACATACCTTGATAGGGATAACCCCTTATGAATTCCACTCGAAATCTCTTGACATTCTTGGCGAAATCTTGATCTTTCACTTCTCCTTCTTATCTTATCTTTTCTCCCAAACCCTAAGTGTGGAAGAACTTTTATAATATGAACTAAAACTTATTTTTGCCCCTATTAGACCCTTAAAATGAATTATGAAGTAAATGGGTAAAAAGACTAGTTTGCCCTTTCTTCAATTCGTATTGGACTTTCCTTACTTCAATAGCCTAACTTTCAAAAGGAATATATCCCTCATAAGATAACTAAACCAAGAAAACTTGGCGATGTTGGAAAGATCTTTTCAAGGGCTTTCTTACCATATAAAAAACTGACTCTAACTCATTCTGAGCTAGAAGTTATGGTCATTTGAAAATGACCAGAAACTCACTTTCTTGACTTAGAAAAATTTACATATTTTCCCCTTTCTTTCCTAAAGTGATTATTCTTAGTTTCTTTGATTAATCTAGGATACTATGAGTTAGGAGATGTACATTTGTGGTGGGGTCATTGGTATAAAAATAGTACTTTCGGAGCTTGTGTCTGATAACTCTAGGGATTTTTCCTTGACCTTATCTTTCCCACTAGTTGTGGAAAGTTTAGTGACCATGCCCCTGGACGCAGTTGCATCCTCATTGATTGTAATCCCTTTTTCTTTCCATTGGCGAGGTTGTTTGTCCATGTCTACAAAATATCATAAGAAAGTTAGTAAAACATTTTTAAGCATTGAGGATTAACTATAGCCAGTATTGTCGAATATTTCGGTGAGGCACTGAATCATTTTGGCGAACAAAAATTTGCTCGCCGAATAGATAACTTCAACTACTATGACAGGCTGGTGTTAGGGTATCGCTTTCGGCGATTCACCAATAACTTCTGGTGATCCAGGACTAGTCCATCAAAAGTTCTGGTGTATCATGAAAGTAGGGTACAGACAAAGGGCGAGACAAGAGTATTTTTGGCGAGATGTCGGGTATTGTTGGTTATTAGGAGGATCATACCGTAAGTTATAAACTCAATCATCAAGTGTGACAAGAAGTTAAGAGCAATATAGAGATATTTAGGTGACCCGCCAAGTGATTCGGCTAGCTCGACTTATCTCGTCGAACAGTTCGACATGCTCATTTTCACCATCTTTTCGAACTCAACCCCCGCAACCCTAGAAGATATAAATAAACTATGTATTATTACAATTAAACTCATACCCACACCAATCAACCAATTAAAACACCACGAACACATACCCTTACAAGATTTAGCTTATTTTATGTGCAACAGAAAAGGAGTTTAGAAATCAAGATAAAATGGCTAAGGTTTACAAATTGGAAAAAAGAATTTAAATGTTTTAATATTATTAGTAGTGACCAATACATATAAATACGATATGAACATTGCATACGTGTAAAAAAATTGTAACAGTGAACTTGGGATTCAAAAAACAACCTTATATGTCGATTACGATATGATTGAAATGTTGGGCAACAAAGAACTCCTTATTCTGATCACTAATCAACAACCAAAATACTTTTTGAAAGGAAAAATATTGAAAATACGAATTTGATGCGAGTTTGTAGAGTTTAAAAATGAGGGAATGTGAAGAGCTTGAACTTCTACAGCTTTTGGCCATATATGTTCATCTAGTTCACATTTATTCGGTGACGTTAATAAAGTTCATCGAACTATTCAGTGGAACTCCAAATAGTAACTTACCTCGCCGAGTTTTACATGACTTTCAATTAATGAGAGGATCCCAAAGGTGTTGGTTGGTGAGTCACCGACTAACCATTTTCCTCGCCAATTTGTACTCTCCAAATTCTCTCTGTCTTTAAACCTGCATCACTCACACACCATTATTATAACATATTAATCAAAAGTTATAACACCTTAGGTTGCCTCCCAAGAAGCGTCTTATATATAGTGTGGCACCAATTTCCCTTTTATCTTGATAAGTGGGGTATAGATGAGACATCACGTGACCCATTTGTATATCTAGTAATTGTATTGATATGAATTGGGAAGCGGTTATCTCGTTTAGCCTTAAGACACCTTCTTTTATCTCATTCAGCACCTTGTCATTACTCTACCTTTTTTTGAAGAATGAATGAGAGCATCTCTGTTATTTGTCTACCTTGACCATTTTAGCTTTCACATGCTTGTGATAGGAGGCACCTTGGTCATTACCATTGTTAAATGTTCCCAATTCCACAATTTTCCTAGTTACTAAATCCAGTTGGGTCAATAGCATTTTCAAAATATGCTTCTTTTTATTTCTCATCATTGGGTCTATCCAGATTATCGAGGAGCTTGGTTCCCATCACATATGGAAGTTGCGAGAGACCTCCTAGAAATATTTGGTCATCCATTCTTTTGTTTTCCGGACCAAGACCTTTATTGAAACAGTCCAATAGATTCCATGAGATGGGTGCTGAAGGTAAATTTCCTTAAATTTTACCCACAACTCATGGATTGACTCACTCTCCAATTGTCTGAAACTCAGGGTGTCATCCCCAAGAGACATCATCCTTTGAAGGGAAAAGTCCATTTGAGATCCGTTGCTACTAGATATGTTCCTCGTTCCTACTCAGGATGCAAAATAAACTACAAGAAACATTAAAGTTAGTAAAACTACAACTAATAAGAAAAAAATTCTACTTAAATACATATTCTCACATAACACCACTCCCCAGCATCGGCGCCATTTTGATCTAATGTCATCAAAGACACAACTTCTAATGCAATTGTCGACGATCGTACCGTAGTGTAGTAATCCAACTAAGGGTTGAGATTACTTCCACAGGGAGTGATGGTGATAATTAATAAGAAAGAAAAACTAAGTTCTAACTAGTCGTTGCTAAAGATATTATCAAATAAAACTTTTTAAATCAAAGATCGATGTGATGCAAGTTATCGATGGGGTTTGTCATAGGTAAGTATAAATAGTGAAATCAAAAAAGAGAACTAAATCAAGGAAAAGGGATTATTAGGATGATCAGAATACGGGATAGACTAAATCATTCGGTACATGCTTTTGATAGAAAATTCATAGATTAGTTATGACTAGGCTCGACTTTAAGGGGGATAAGCTCTCTATCAAGCAGCTTACCCCGTTTCAAATGGGTTCCTCCCGGACACCCACTTGTCGCATGAAGAACAGTATCCGCCTTAACCCACTAAATATCTCAAGCTTAGATTGTTGAAATGAGTATAGGGCTCACTCTCTCTAGCTGAGCCTCATGTTGTCCCATTCCCAGCCATCAATTTAGTAGTCTTAGTTTCGCGATTCTCTCTCGAGCAAGACAAAAACACATCTATGAACTTGTATTTTCCACTAAAAATTCATTCGATTTATCCCAACTACTTAACAAAATCATAATTAAACTACAATTTAACTATTAGGAAGCAAGACCCAGCAAATAATCTCACCCATATTCAAAAAGTCACACCCCAAGAATTGGGGTTTTAGCTAGATATAAAAAAGAGATAGAATTTTCATTCAAGTGGTATGAAGAAGTAAGTCTCATTACAGACCAATGATGAAGAAATCGAAAGACCCAAGTCCAAATTCTTGGAGTTGAAACCTTTTGGATCTTCAAGTTCTTCTCCAAATACCCTCTCAACTTGAAGATAAAAAACAAAGATAAAAACTGAAAGAATATAATAATATTATATTGTTTCAATAATAATTCGATTACTAAGCTAAAACACTTAACAACTATTTATAGTTTTCAAAGATTAGTGTTGCAGTGGGACGCTCACCATAGTTAGTCAAAATTGCCAAATAATTTGGCGATTCTGCCTTTGATCACTACATCACCGGCTTGCGCTTGATCCAATCATCTTCGTGTTTTCGATCACCGGGAGATAAGGTACTGCTTTGAGAACATCTTTGCGATGCGCTGACTACTCCTTTTCATCGCCGATTTGATCCTTTCCTTTAGGGCTCGACACACTGTAAGAAAGGGTGAACTTCAGACCTATCGATGAGTCTCTAAGTTGACTGACGATCCTCAGGCCTTCATTTCTTCATTCTTTTTGTTTCTTCTTGACAATTAATATCCATATTTAGACTCAAACTCAAAATACCTGAAACTTAAGGTTATTGATTAGTAATTTAGACAAAACAAGCACTTAAGGATACTATTTCTATCAAAATATAGTGCTAAATGAGTCCAATCTGTGGACTCATCACTTGCTATGTTAGTTAGTGATGACCCAGGTAAACTAATAACGTGCATTTATGATGTGTGGGCAATGAAGCAATTAGAGCATATTTGGAGCACAGTTATTACCATTCAACCTTTCGTACTTGCTCATTTACCTAAAGGCATCTGGGAGGATGATAATATGATTTACGGAATCCCAGAAACTTCACAGCTGGTGCTATATGACTTTATAATATGACAAGTTGTAGATCTTGTATTTCAGCTAGACGTATACATGAATTGTTGTTGGGTTTTTAAATACAATGAGAGTCTAGTTCCAGTAAAGAGTGGAAATGTCAGCCAAGGCAATGATAATGTAGTCCGACAAATTGACCACTTCTTCAATGTATTATAGTGAACATCAAGTCCTGTTAATTGTTACTTCAATAGCTAATGAAAAACATCTCAGATAGTGGTAGCAACAGTGATGGTGGTCTATTAATGAATAATAGTAGTTGTCCTAAGAGATTGTATGTCCTCCTTTCTGATAAACTTAACGACAAGCAAAGAATTTGTATTTGTCTTTGTTGTTACTTCTTTATATTTTATTTCTTCAGTAATTTTAGCCATTGTTTAATTTGATGTTCCATATATATATATATATATATATATATATATATATATATATATATATATATATATATATATATATATATATATATATATATATATATATATATGGAAATTCTGTTGATGATTTATCCATCGATATATGCATGTCTATTTATATTGACAGTGTATGTAAATTGTCGTATGTAAATGGGAGTTGGTCAGTCAAAAACTTCCATGTCCAGAAGATGCATGTTGCAGAGTTGCGGATATTGAGGTGGATGTGTTGTCATACTCGGAGCAATAATGATGAGAAATAAGGAAATACGGGATAAGGTGGGAGCGGCCTCCGTGATAGATACAATGAGGGAAGTATAAAAATATGTCAATTCAAACGAGAAAGCTAGATTTTTTTTACCAATGTTAGAACTTATGGAATGAATGCACCTAAAGGATTGGTTCATAAATAGAATCAGCCATTACATCTATTTCCTAAACGAGAAACTTCTGATACTAATAAAAGTGAAGTGAATAAAGAGTTATTTCTAGTTTAACAGTTCAAAAATGAAATATTTATTATTTAATGTGATTTAGTTATATCAATCAATGAATTAGCCCTCACTCTGGCCATATACTATTCTATTTACATAATTTTCCTTAACAAGGGATAATGTACTAGTGAAGTAAGTATTGAAAAGAAAACAAGTACGAATAAGAAAAATAAGGAGTAAGATGTGCCTGTCATGAACTCAATGTTCTACTCATAGTTTCGAGCATATGTTACTGACTAACTTAATCCTTTATTTTATACTTAATTTGTTTCACATGATGGATATAAAATTCACATGCAGGGTTTTCACATAAAAGCTTTTAAGAAATAGATGGATTGGCAGAATCAACAACCAACAAGAAATGTAAAGCGATATAAAGAAACTACAATAAAAATGAGAAGCAACATCAATATTATATACAATAGCAAGAGTACATAATTCAGTTTCACGACTTGGTAGACAAAAGTACAAAGCTACTACAAGAGTTCAAGTCCCAAAAATGGACCAAAAAGTACAGACTTGTCTCAAATATAACATATCAGAATTGTATAAATATAGAGATAAGTCCAACTAGGACGCCATCAACTCACCCTTCATCTCAGTGGAGTTTTCAACTTTTCTCAATGTCCACCATTACCCTTTACGTTAATGCATATCATACTACCTCTTTCAATCAAACTAACACAAACAACAGTTTTTAACTTTTAAAATAAAAAAGACTAAGAGTTTGGAAAGTTGAGGTTGATAAAAGAAATGAATGGCGTGATTTTGTGGATTGTAGAAGAAAAAGAAATTCTATGATGGTTGATTTTGAAGAAAAGAAAAGAATAAGTATGGTGGGTGATTTTGCTGAAGAAGAAAAGAAGAAAACTTAGGATTAGGGATGGGAAGAGCGTTAGAGAAGAAGAGAAATTGGAGTGGGTGGGTGGGGCTGGGGTTGGAGTGGGTAATTAAAAAAATAATATTTTAAATAAATTATGTTGTATTTACGCGCTTGAAAGCGAGTGTAGTCACACATTTTTTCAACTC